>JBCEWE010000194.1:2356661-2449161 GCA_039877035.1 Silurus lanzhouensis | reverse complement strand
TCTTTCAGGGCACATTAGATATCATTATGGGCCTGCTGACACCGCTCCTTGTAATTTGTCTCTGTAGTTCTCTCCCCAGCCATTTTCTTTTGCTCCTTTAAAGTGGCATGAGTGTTAAAGCCTGGCCTGCAGGGGGCCCCGAACAAACCACACCTCCAATCTATTTTACAGGATAGATTTAATTGTATTAATTACAATGCTACCATCTTAACATAAAGAAAAATTCCAGATTTAAGCATTTAAATTTATCTTTGGGTATATGAGATGCAAGGAGACAAAAAAATAAGACAGTTGTGTAAATAAGTATGCTGTCTGAAACCAATCTTGTTAAAAAATTTATCCACCAGATCCTTTGCTCTATTTTTATGCAGGTGCAAGTATAATTTATTGGGTACTAGTTTAATTGGGCGTAAGACAAAATGTCCTCTACTAATCTGATTAATATTTTGACATGAACCATGTCGCCGTACTGACATAGATCACAACACAGAGGGTGATATTTGAAATCTGCAGCTTTTGTAAAGTTTTTGGGGATTCTGGACCGAAAATTACATCATTCTTTGTACAAGCACAAAAAACTAAATATTTTTACTGTTTTGAAATGAAGCCTTAAAAGTTTTGCCTTTTTTTTTTTTTTTAACTATGTCTGCATCTTTCTACCCAGCACTGGATCCTGTCATCTAAACCTGTGCAATGTCTGAAGTCATACCTTTCTAAGGCTACATCTACATTCATCTAGATAGATCGGAAAACTGTATTTTCATTTTAAAACCCTGTGTCTACACTGGCATTTTACAAAAATTGCTCATCCACACTGAAAGTGCTGAAAGCTTACATCCCCATTTCCATCAGATGTTTATTTTCTTTAACAACTTTAACATTCACAACAACTGCAGTACAAGTTCAACCCTCATCTTGATTTTTTTAGTTGAATTGGTCACCTGACTCAAAATTCATCCTTGTTTTTGAATATCCGATTCTTGTTTTTTTTTGTTTGCCAAAACATAGACACAGATTAACGTATATGTGGCCTGATTGTAACAGTAATTGGTTTTAGGTTTTATGAGTACAGATCTCAGTATTTGGTTTCTGACTTTAAACATTTTTATAGATTATAAAAACCTAATGAAAACAAACTCTTCCCAGATTATTGCCTTTATAGAGACAAGAAATTAGGTGATAGACCAAAAAAGTACTTTACACACTTTGGCAAAATACACTTTTTTGTAGTTGTATCAGCCAGATAATGATACCTACCACTAAAACTCTGACCTAAGATCTGTAAGTGAAACTGAATCATGTCATTAGGTAAATGTACGTTCAATAAGTCAGGAAATTAGAGGAGCGCCTTACTTACTTAGTAAGTGCATTCTTACTTACCCAGATGTTTGATTCTTATAGAAAAAAATTTCTAAAAGTATCAAAAGAACTAATCTACACATTGTTTTAAGTTGTAACCTGCTTTGGCACAATTTTAAGGTTGGTGCTGCCCTTCTTGACGTTCTGCCCCCACGCTAGCTGCTAAAGCTAAATGGAGCGGAGAACGAGGGCCTCTCTCGTCTCAGTCATCAGAGTCAGACATTTTCACCTCTAATGACGGGGATTGGAGATGGACTGGGCTAGAGAGGCGAGCGTATGCAGACACCTTGGACAGGCTATGAGCATCGATAATTGCCCCTCCGGAGGCAACAAGGTGTGTGCAAACGCTATATATTTGTGGCTGTGTCTGTGACAAAATGGGAATGTGTCTGAATTTGATGGCAAGAAACAGAGAAAGGCAGAGATGTAAGTGTGAAATTAGAGTGTTTATGTGAAGGTGTGTATTTGGGGGTGTGCATTTGAGCGATGCTGCGACAGTTCATTTTCAGAGAACATTGACGGCGCCGCATGTCTACCACAGCAGAGATAAGGCATGAGAGCAGCTCTGTTCAGATGGAAAAACAAAGAGAGCAATTTAAAACCGCCACGATTTCGCACACACACAAACTTACACACACACAAATATATAGATAGATAGATAGATAGATAGATAGATAGATAGATAGATAGATAGATAGATAGATAGATAGATAGATAGCCACACACACACACACACACACACACACACACACACACACACACACACACACACATACACACACACACACACACTCATGTTTCTTTGCTACTGTCCTGACTGTTATTGAAACATAATCCATTTTAGCTGCTGACATGTCCTGATGTTCCTCCTGGTGTCTTTTTTTTCTTCTTTTACTTTCAGATTTGAAAGTTGTATTTTATTACAATGAGCCCAAACAATAAAAAGAAAAAGAAGCTAGAAGCAGCTCACTGCTTTACTGAATTAAGTTACAAATAAACTGTCAAACTAACAAAAATATTGCTGTATCAATTATGAATCTCATCTGCATCTTTCTCACGAGACTTAAATATCACCACCCTGGTGCATAAGAGCTCTCACATCTGAGTAGGATTTCAAAATCATCAAATTTAGTTGACAATTTGCTGTATTAGCCGTTTTTTCTATATTAACAAATCAAAAGGATCCTATTTGTTTGTGTGCATGTGTGTGTGTGTGTGTGTGGGGGGGGGGGGGGGTAAGAACAACACCTTCAGTCACAAGTAAAAACAGTACAACAGATTGAACTGAAGGAGATCAGTGTCAAACCATCTCTCCTGTGCTTCTCTCAGAGCCTTGTCCATTGACATGTGATACAGTATAGGTTTTTCGAGCACGCGCACACCCAGACACCCACAATGCAGCAGTGAATTACTTTATTACCTTGAACAGATGCAAACAAACTAATACAGTCTGTTTGCCATTGTATTGACAGTAACAGAGATGGGAAAAGTTCCATTTGCCTTCCATCTTTGCTTCTAGGCCAAAGCAGATTGACACATAATAAACAATAGCAGAAGAAATAGCACAATTACAGCAGTAAAAGAGAAATGTGTGTGGAAAAAAAAGGGATGTGAAACAACTTCTACTGCCACACTTAAAAAGAACTCTAGGGGGAATGGAAAAAAAGGATGATGCGAACATCTTCGACATCGCTTCTCAGCCTAATGTTAATAATTTATGTTGTGTGTGCTTTTTTATGATGATTATTTATTTATTTACTGCTCTTCCAGTTGGCAGCTAGTCAGCTTTGAAAGGCTTTGTGGACGAGAAACTTTGGAGTTGAGTTTGTAGAGGCTTTCAGCTGAGAATGAGCTTCCCTCTTTGTCTCAGGCTTGTCTCATTATTGTTATCTGCTACGATGAAGCACTGAAATATTGATGCAGATCAACCGTGGCACAAGATACCTTTCAGTTGACCCTAAGGGAATCTGTAATAAATTGCTGTAGCAACCACGCACTGTCAGTTTGCTTTTAGGTGTGAACTTTCGTAATGAAATCTGGTGTGTGTGTGTGTGTGTGTGTGTGTGTGAGAGAGAGAGAGAGAGAGAGAGAGAGAGAGAGAGAGAGAGAGAGAGAGAGAGAGAGAGAGAGAGAGAGAGAATAGGCTTTTGTGAGTTTCACTTTCAATCACATTTGACAGAACATCAAGAAACAGGTACAGAGAAGAGGTCATTACTCCGGTAACTTACAAGTCCTGAATCTCAGTACTGTTTTTAAGTCACTTTTTTTCGACAGGCTCTCTGGATTGGTTCTTTGCATCACAAAAACAGGGAGTAAGTAATGAAATGAATAAAAATGAATCGAGACACCCTTATCCATAGTAACTTATAATGACCTTAGATACTAGTTAACTGGTTATATCCCCTGCCATATATAGCTGAGGTCATCTAAAACATATCTACTATTTTTATTATTTTAAATATTTATAAATATTAAGCATTTCGTTAATGCTTAATTAAGCAGTTTGTGCAATTTTGAATGACAATCATTGCTATATCAATTCCAAAAAAATATACTCATTAATGTCCAGAGCGACATACAAAAGTGCTTTGAGTCTCTAGCAATGTATAAATCTACACTGGTACTCTAGATTACAAACTAAAGATAAATCAGACTACAAATCGTGTTTTTTACAAAGCAAACTTGGAAAGTGTTTATTTAAGTGTTTCAGGAAGAAGTAGGTCTTTAACTGTCGCTTAAAGACTAGTTCGGACATCTAGGGGACGTTCAATCCACTATTTTGGTGCCAGAACAGAGAAGAGCCTTGAAGTATACTTTCCTGAGAGAAAGTGGTAACAAGTGTGGTACCAAGTGGTTAAAAAACAAAACAAAAAATAATATTTTGTAAGAATTCAGTTAAATAAGTATTTTAAAAGACATCAGCAGGGTTTATAATGATGTGGAAAAGAGATCATCTTTATCAACAGTACTGAAGCATATACACCCAAATCCACCTTGTTTTATCCCAATACACAGACACTCACACAATCCTCAGCGTTAAAACAATCCTTTTAGCTCCGCATTGTTCTGTGTCAAAAACAGTGCAGAACCAAACTTCAAGCATGAGATAAGGCTGTTTTTGCACTGTAATCCGCTACAAACAAAACATTGCTGAATTAATCTGTGTCTATGCTTTAGAGTATAGACCGTCATTTGTGTTTATCCAAATCATGTGGCTTTTTATAACTAATTGTATCTAATAAATTACTTTACACAAAAAGCTTTACTTTTCCTGTACGTTTTTTTAACGTTTGAACAATTGTTAATTTGTGTGCTGTGTGTGTGTGTGTGTGTGTGTGTGTGTGTGTGTGTGTATTAACATAATGATATTAATAACAATAAAAAAATAATAATTTATTATTAAAATAAATTAAAATATGAATTACAAAAGCACTTTAATTATAACTAGAATGTGACATTTCCTGAAGAAAATGTGAGTAGTGCTTGCCGGTGCACGAATCCTCGCTCCGGTCGCTAACCCGGGGCAAGAGGAGTATCGGTTTTAGTGCCGAACGCTAGAGGTGTGAAGCGTACTCGGAGAGACGAGCGTTTCGATACCAGTTTCGACGTCAGTTTCGACGTCACATGACGAGCGGAATTCGCCCGGGGTTCGACTCCCCCCGCCTTGCCGAGCGTTTTGACGTATCGCACGCCCGTTTCCGAGGACGTTGTTTTTTTGCCCTGTTTGGGCTAATGGTATGGGCGTGGCCTGATTTGACGTCACGTGACGTCACCGTACCACCCGCGATGCGACTCCCCACGCCGGCCCGAGTCCGTTGATATGTCACACGTCCCCCTCATGTCTTTTTTTAGACCCCGGTTAATTGCCCCCCCCCCCCTCTCCCCCCATTCATTATGCATCTCCCATGATGCAATTCTCCCAACCGGGCTGTTTAAATCGATGTATGGCATGCCTGGGGCCTGTGTGCTTTCCCCTGGCCCATTCACTCTATGTGTGTCAATGTATTTGAATGAGAGCTGTTTTCCCATTCATTTCTATGGGGGAGATCAATTGCCCCCCCTGCTCGTCGTTCCGGGGGTATCCGACAGACGGGGGGCGTACGGGCGCGATCGGGGCTCCGCCCCGGACGAGACGATACGTCGTACGAGCGTGTCGGGCGAACGCCGGCCGATCCGCGGCGGCTCGGATTCCCCATTCATTCTCTATGGGAGCCCCTTTGACGCGGAATTCCCGGAATTCCGAGCGGATCCGGAATTCCGTGCCCATATCGATGCGACCGGCTCCGGATCCCCTACGAGCGGATATGCTGTTCGTGCGTGTCGGACGCTCGAGGGCCGAGCCGCGGCTCGATCTTTAAATTCCCCATTCATTTTCAATGGGGCACTTTTTGCCCCCTAGCTATTGCCCCCTGGGGTCTAAAATTCCGAAAAAAATACTGGGACGTCCGGGAGGCCAGGCCGGACGAGGGGATATGCCGTATTTGCGTGTCAGGTGAAAGGGGGGCCTTAAAAAGCCAAAAAACGGAATAGATTTAATGTAATCTAGAAATTTTGAGGGTTTTTGCCCCTTTGCCCCACCTTGCCGGGGGTATTTGACAAAGCGGGTGGCGTCGTTGCGATCGGCCCCGGACCCCGGACGGTCGGATATGCGTGAAACGCGTGTGGGGCGAACACCGGCCGAGCAGGGATTTTTTGAGCGTTTTCCCCCATTCATTCTCTATGGGGGCCTGTTTGACGCGGAATTCCCGGAATTCCGAGCGGATCCGGAATTCCGCGACCATACAGTCGCGACCCGCTCCGGACCCCCTACGAGTCGATATGCCGTACGTGCATGTCGGACGCTCGAGGGCCGAGATATGACGATCGAAAGTTGTTCCCCATTCATTGTCTATGGGGAAAAAAAACGCACGTTTTCGTCACGTGAGCGAAAACGTGCGGGCGGATTCCTTATAAAAGTAATAGCACACCTCACACGAACAGGCCGCACATTTTGAGGTATCACCCGTGGTGCTGGGATTTACGGTACGACCCGCATTAATTGCCGAAAATCGGCGGAAGAAGTAAGAAGAATTATAAAGAATAAGAATAATCAGAATAATAGTAATAAACCGAAAACCGACGTTTTCGTCACGTGATCGAAAACGGGCGGGGCGAATGCTTCGAAATTTACCCAAACGCTTCACACGGACGGGCCGCACGTTTTGAGGTGTCACCCGTGGTGCTGGGATAAGAAATGCGGGAGCAGTGAAGCGCCGAAATCTTCCCCTATAGGCCGCAGCATTGTAAGAGTAGTGCTTTGCAAGCACTACTAATTAACCAGATTTGAAGAATAATTATTAATATAATAAACAGACAATGCAAATAAAATAACCTATAATTACAAACAGTCCAATACCAAGTCTGTTTTTGTTTAATTAATGTTAAAATAAACCCAATTAAGCCAGTGTGCTTTCATATTTTGATGCTACATAATTTGGGAAAACCTCCATTGATTATTTATACAATACAATATTTGTGGCACTGATTGTAGTCTGTTCGCCGGTATTTAGATCAGTGATGGGCGCTTAAATGCAGAACTGTTTATGCAAGCTGCAGTCCTAGTCTATTGTAGTAGACAGTTTATATTAATTAAAATCCATTGTCATAGTTATTGAATTGTTCAGTACCTTCATGGATTTTTTGCATCTTGTTACCGTTGGTGTTTAGGTGTGTGGGTGCAGTTTATGGTACAATTGTTTAGAAAGCAGTGCATTAATTTAGGATGGTGATCAAACTGAATGGACCTATTGTAAAGCTTTTAACACAGACATTTCAGCTAATAAAAAAATAAGTATTTACTCAAACAGTGGTATAAAGTAACTTATTAGAACTTATTAAGGGAATTTATCTAGAACAGAAGACAACAGGTCCGACTCCTGTTAACCAAGAACATGAATTCAAGGCTACATTGGTCACAGGCTACCAAAGTCTCCACAGCTGAAGTTTGGTTAAAGTCCAGGCAATTTCTTTTTCTATCTTTAACTGTTCTGTTTTTTTTTTTTTAACCTCTGCCACAACCCATGCCAAGGTCAAAGTAACTGAGATTTCCTTTAGCACATAACACAATGCAAAAACTAATGTGACAGAGGAATTCTGGCAGATTCTCTAATATGTTAGTAAAATCCTACCAGCACTTTTTTATACAACTGCATGCATTATTTATATAGCAAAGGGTTGTCAGACTAAAAATGGACTTTATTCATTACTGTTTACTGCTTTTTTTAAATGTATGAAATCTATGAAGGTTTCTTTGCCTTACCTCTTTTCTTCGCATATGCCTTGGGAAAAACTTTTGAGTAAACGATCAGCCGTAACATTAGATACCACTGACAGGTGCACTGACAGGTGAAGTGAATAGCATTGATTATCTTGTTATAATAACATCTCTCAAGGGGTGGTGCATATTAGGCAGAACAAATTAGAACAGGCCGTTTTTGGGGCTGCAACAACTGATCGATAGAATCGCTAATAATCGATCATGACATTTGTTGTCAACGAATTCTGTTATCGATTAGTTGGGATGCTCAAGTAACAGCGTGATAGCAAGATAACACAGAATGGTGGAGTGTACAGATCAGTCGGCAGCAGGAAAAAGTGTGCGTCCCAAATCAAGGATGAAGGCTAAACTTCATCACGGTAAGCAAACTGTATATCCTTATCATGTAAAATATACAGTATATATATATATATATATATATATATATATATATATATATATATATATATATATATATATATAGGTATAGTTTAATAAAGTGCTATTGTGTAAACTGTTTGTTTGCTAACTTCAGGACAGTCGCACTGGATCTGTTCTGACGTGACTCTCTAGCAACAGGTTGCGCAATCAGCTCGCTCGCGGCATGATGGATTCAAAAACGATGCGAACAAAAGCACAAAATCTAAAAGCAGAAAATGACAGCAGCAGTAAACGATTAAACTTTTTGTCACTGTTGTGGTTTTCCGCGAATGATTATGCATTTGTATACCAATGCATATTTTTTCCTTTTTATTATCAAGCCTGTTAGCTTTCTGCGTTTCTCTGTTTCATTCTCTTTTTATAGCATTTGTCTACTGCAACAGTTAACTTATCAGTTTTTAAAAGATTTACTGCGACTTCACTACGTTCAAATGCTTGTTTTCAATGTTTGTAAATATTTAATTTATGCATAGATCATTTCATTATTATTATAAATTAAATGAATTATATATTTTAGATATATTCACAACTATATGTCTGTGTATTTGCACTTTTGTATGTCGCTCTGGATAAGGGCATCTGCTAAATGCCGCAAATGTAAATAATTTTTTTTTTAATAAAAATCGTCAAATCAATGTTGTATTATATTTTATATTGATTTTATATGATTTTATATTAGATTTTATATTTTTAATCATGGTTGTCAACATGCCATTTGCAATTATTATTAAAAACAAGAATTTTGTTGATTTACACAAATTGCTTCACCTTGCATACTCAAACGCTGTTTTTGTTGTTGTAGTTTTTTACAGAAAGGAACAAAAACAGCGTTTGAGTATGCAAGGTTTTTTTTTTAAGTACACATTTAAACATAAATACCCTGAATTAGGGTTTTATATAGTTGTATATAAATAAAAAAAAATTTATTAAATATAATAATAATAATAATAATAATAATAATAATAACAATCATAATAATAATAATAACAATAATAATAATAATAATAATAATAATAATAACAACCGTCTGATTAATTGATTATTTAAATAATTGTTAGTTGC
Organism: Silurus lanzhouensis; assembly: GCA_039877035.1. Lineage (NCBI taxonomy): Eukaryota > Metazoa > Chordata > Actinopteri > Siluriformes > Siluridae > Silurus > Silurus lanzhouensis. Next base: position 2,440,004 of record JBCEWE010000194.1, on the reverse strand, counting down.
ACCCCTAATCAGTTTTCAAAATTGATGTGTTGGAAACAGAAAAAATGGGCAAGCGCAAGTATTTGAGTGAATTTGACAAGGGAAAAAATGTGATAGCTAGAAAACTGGGTTAGAGAAAAAATCTCTAAAATGTTTTTGGTATGCAGTGGTTAGTACCTACCAAATGTGGTCCAGTAACTGGTAAACTGGCAAAAGGGTCATGGACGTCCAAGGCTCATAAAGCACTTGAGGAGTGAAGGCTAGCTTGTGTGCTCTGATCCAACAGAAGAGTTGTATAGCACAATTTGCTAAAAAAATGAAATGCTGGCTGTGATAGAAATGTGTCAGAAAATTTCATGTTGCTACGTATGAGGCTGTGTGGAGCTGCTAACGGCTTGGCCACAGATTCCACAGCACATCATCTCCTCACACTAGTAGAGTACATGCTTTGACTGGTCAGAGTTGTTTGGGTTACACAAGAAGAACCCACACAGTTTTCAGCAAATGATTTTTATTTTTGTCTTATGTTTTAATGTTTTAATATTCAAAATGAAAACATCCATGTAGTAGTTAACTGTGTGAAAAACCTTGGTTTACCTGAGGTTTAACCTCAGAGCAGCTGAGAAGAAACATCTGATATAGCTGTGATAGCAGTGTACGAGAACATTATATGATTGCATGTGCTGATCAGAGAATTTTTCTCAAACTGGTTGTAATTTCATCAAACCGAATCATATAAGAAAAATATAAAAGCCTATCAGATTTGGTTGCTGAAGGCATACTGATATTGTGTCTTCTAGTGTTATAGACAGAGTTTATGTAAGATTGCAATTTAATTCTACAATATAAAATAATAGAGATTTAAACTGCTCAATTGTACACAATCAGCATGATGAAAAAATTAACTGTAGACATCACTGTGCACCTCAGTATTATTTTGATCCTGAACATGAGGATTGACAAATCAGATGTTTCATGTCAAACATTTGTTTATTATTAATTATGGTACAAATAAATGTAACAGATCTGAAGCTGTTTAGGAATACACAAAGTGCAGTTTTACTGACCAAACATATATTGCTTTATATATATGTACAGTTTTCATAAAATTTAAAGCAGGTTTATCAGCTTTGGTTTCGAGGTGTTCAGTGTCGCAACTTTTCAGACTCTTCTTCTCTTTCTCTCTCTCTCTCTCGCTCTCTCTCTCTCTCTCTCTTTCTCTCTCTCTCTTGCTCTCTCTCTCTGTGTGTGTGTGTGTGTGTGTGTGTGTGTGTGTGTGTGTGTGTGTGTATAATCAGTTCAAGACAATTGTTTTCGGTCACAAAGCTTTCCTTGCTCCCTATTATATAGGGCAATTCCTGTCACAGTCAATAAAGTTAATTAATGTAAATCACATGGGGGGGGGGGGGGCAAACAGACAAACAAACAAACAAAACTGTTACAATGTCTAAAATGTTCTATACACGTGACCCTGGAAACCACAGCATGAAAGATAACTGGTAGACTCACACTCTCTTTGAGAGTCCTACCATGACTAGTGAAATCTACTTACACACATTTACACAAATCCACAAAGTTGCTGTTAATTTCTCTTCCATCGAAAAACTCACTGCTCACTGCATACACGTACAGTCATGAGGTAATCTTGATGCTAGACTCTATGATCCTTTCATTCATTTTCCTCAAACATTTCAAATATTTAAAGATTGTCAGCAACATTCAGCCATTTCTCTGTACAGTGTGCATATTACAATTGAGCTTTGGTCCAGCGTTGAAAAAATGAGCAAAGGCAGAACACAACTTTGTCTCTTGGTTTAGTTTTTGTCTTTTCTATTTTTTTTGTCTTTTTTTTTGGTTACAGCTTCTTTGTTAAACCTCTTAATGAAATACCATGTCTGCAACCACGAAACCCAGGCTAGTCAGATGAAAAAAGGAAAAGGTTGTGATTATAAATCAAAGCGGTTCATCCTAATAAACTGCAAACTCACAGCTCAATGTATTGCAATAAAAACAACTAACATTATTTACAGTACTTCATCAGAAAAATTAAGAAGAAGTGAGAATGTACTGTAGAATCCTTTTAAATTTTAATCGCTCTTTTTCTTTTGTTTGACTAAAATATTGGACATGCTCAGATTATTCGTGTTTTATAAGATTGCTGGAATTGTGTTTTTTATTCCTCTAATAAATATTTTTTATTGACTTCTGTAATACAATTATTTTTGAAGCTTGCTTGCTATCACAATATTTTCATAGCTTTATGGATTTAAAACAATAATGAAAGAGTGGTAAACCAAAATAATTTAAATATTCATAGGCATTCTCAATAAAAATCTTTATAATTTAAAATGTGGCATCCAGTACTATTTATATATTTTTCATGTAATTATAATATATATATCATCATTCTCATTTGAACACTTTTGAAGACATTGCTTGTATTTTTTATGTAAATGATTATGAGATTATGAAAAAAGCATATAATTCATCAGAAATTATAGGGGTTATTAATGTTAGAATTATGAAACGAAACATTTGTATTTTTGAATATTCATGTTATGGTCTGTGGCATTAAACTGTTCAACTGTTCTCACCAAATTTTGAAGAACTTCAATTGAAGGACAAAGGCAGTCAAAAGTAAACTCTTTTCTAACTCATCCTTTTTCTCTTACCTGAACCATTCATACCTTTGGTCCATGCTATTTAAAATCGTGATGTTCACAATTCACACACCTGCATTCTTCCTGTCTGAGCTGAAGAAAGATTATTGTTATATAACAACACATTGGAAGAAAGCACACACTTTGGGTAGTGTGAGTAGAGTACTTTGGTTGTAAGTACTTCCTGTTCTGCAGCAGAAACAGTGTTTGCAATAGTTATGAAATCCCTAAGGATTTCTATGAGACAGCGTAAAGAAAAAAACATGCATGGTTCAATTAGGTCACCACTTCATTTGTATAAAATCAAACAAATAACCCCATTATATAGAAAAATTTTGTGAGATAACATGTTCTTTCTTTTAGGTGTTTTGTATGTTACCAAATCCCTTTTTTTGTTTGACACGTGAATTTACAACAAAGCTACCAAACCCTAAAGTTAACAAAAACATGCACGAAAATGATCCATCTTAGAAATTATTTCATTTAATTTATCACTCATTGGTTGTGTGCTGCAAATCATGCAGACCTGAAGCCATTGCTGGGACAAAACATTGGAAAAATATCATCACAGCAAAAGAAAAAACAAGTAATGTTTTTGCCCGTGTATATCCTTGGGCTACAGCCCATGTCCTTGGGCTGAAGAATGATGTTCTTTGGCTAGAAGGCTTTGGCAATACAATGACATACTGACAGTCACAGCTGCAACAGTGTGGGCTCTGCCATATCGACCACCTTTGACATATAACCCATTCTTTAAGAAGATAAAAAAAAGCTTTTAAATTATAGTTTTACAAACAGGAGTGAGGTGACTAAAGAAAGGACCACGGGTATATGATGTGGTCTTCTCTGAGACAACGTTTCCAAAGAGTCTGAAAATTGAAGACAAAATTATCATAATATTTACATAAAAACCCAAGTGAGCAAGTGAGACAAAGATAATGTTACACCCTCCCTCCACCCCACTGCCCCAAGACATATATTGTTTGTTCCCTTTTGGGTCAGTACAAATGTAAAAATTTAGAACACATTTACAAAAAAAACAAAACAAACAAAACCGTCAGGTATCAGACACATCAGACTTTGGTTGTAGTAGATTTATAGCTGTCCGTGACTTAAGTGTGATCTTTAGTGTAAATTCTCTGCTTGGTCCTGAAAGAGGACCCCATATTTGTAAGCATTTGGACTTTTCACCTCAATGTCATTTTGCTCCTATTAGCATTTCTGTCCTTGGTGGTCCATCACAGTACAATGTTAGAAAAGTCCAGGTGTTTAATGTTCATTTGATTGAATTATCGGTAAATAGGTCCAGTTTTTCACACACAAGTCCATCTGATCTATGGTTGGTCTTCCAAGGGGTCAGCCAGAGGGTCCATTGGTGCGACAGACCCTAGCTCTGGCTGTTTCAGCCTCTTTATTGTGTTTTTAAGCGCCTGCCTTTTATTGCAGAACCAGACACGCACCACCTCACGGTCGTAGTTCAGTTTCTCAGCGATCTCGGTCATTTCCTGGCCCGAGGGGTGTGTGTTCTTCTCGAAGTGGCTGTTAAGGATCTCCAGGGCTTGTGGCGTGAAAGACGTCCGACGCTTGCGCTTTTTCGATGGCTCACTGCCAATAAACTCGGTCAGGTTCTGCATGCCCGAGCGATGGCGGGCTTCTGCCTCAGCCATCCAACGCTCCAGCACAGGCTTAATCTTCTGGGCGCTTTTTGGCGTGATGTCCAACTTCTCAAACCTGGCAGGATATAAAAGGCCAGGGTTCAGTTTGCCTGTCAGACTGCTAGCTATAGTGCTCTCTTGGGCTTCCTGTGGTAGGAAAAAGTGGCTTCTCAGGATGGTGTGTCTGGGGGAGAATTGAGAGAGAACAAGCTTACTTTGGCTGCCCCGACTGGGCGAACGGGGTTTACTGCCTAACCCAGTTTCTCAGGAAGGGTCTCCTGGTCCAAGCTGCCAATGAGATAGAGAGATTCTTTTTTCTCAATATATTTTTGTGTCAGCATTTATATGCTGATATATCTTCTTCCACTAAGGCACATATTTGTAACACAGCCTTCTTTCTGTGCTAGTCCCTTTTGGATATTTGTGCTCATTTTGCAGTGAAGGACTGAGGAGACACTTCCACAGACTGGAAAAAATAGATCAGATGCTCCAAAATTATTCAGCACCTAACTGCTATAATTAAACAATTTAAGTGGGCTTATATATTTTTTTTACTTGAATGCACAATGATTAAAACAAACACATTGAAGATGAAAATGAATAAAGAAAAGAAAGAAAGAAATTGTGCAATTACATATAGAAAAACATTGTTTATTGACATTTATTGCTTAAATTATTAATGCACAACTATTTTAATACACATATTTTCATTTCCAAATAACTCCAATGCATGTTTATTATTATTATTATTATTATTATTATTATTATTGTTATTATTATTATTATATTGTCATCTCCTAGTTTTCCATATGCTTGCAAATAAACTATACACTCTGTTACCCAAGCATTTATTATTATTATTATTATTATTATTATTATTATTATTATTATTATTATTATTATTATTATACCTAGAACAGTCATTCTGTGAATGTTAGTTAATTATTTTTTATTTTAATGTATTAAATAATTAATTCTGGTCCCTTTAAATTAAAACCTACATTCAATATATCTTATATATAAGCAAAATAATTTGCTAAACATTTACTTTATAAATAATTAGTAAAAAAGCAGATAGAAACCCTGCAGAGGCTTGGGGATCTACTTTGATAAAAAAGGTGTTTATTTAAAGACCCCAAGATCCCAGGGTCCCTTAAAGAAGTAAAAAAGCAAGTCAACACATACATATAATGAAACTTTGCTTACATTTTTATTAAAAATCCACTTGCATTGGCTAGTAATAAATCAACGACCCACATGAATGATTAAAAATAAAATAAACTGTTTTTCAGGTGTGAATATGTAAATAACTGATTCCATATCCCTCTACATTTAGTTTTTTATTATGTTAATGGAACTTATGATGTATTAACGCTGAATTGCATGGTTGATTAACGTATTTGTTAACTGATTAAACTTCATTCAAAATGTTGTTATTTTTCTTTTTAAAATACAATACTTGTGTATCATATTTCTCATGAATTGGAGCAAATATAATATGAAATAGTTCAGAATTTCCTTTTATAAAAAATATATAGAAAGCCCTTTTACAGACTGTCCAAGAGCAGAGGCGCTCTAAGGTAAGTGTGTATTTGGGTGTATGATAGCGTATGAGGGTGTTCACTAAGCAGCTTACACCTGTCAGAAAAGCAGAGAAAAGCCTAGCAGAGGGAGAAGACAGAGACGAGTCCCAAGCTTCTGCAAGGACGTTTTTGATGGAATCTTAACTGGCAGTTGAAGAGACGCCTCGAGCAGGGGCAAAGGCCTCTGCTCTCAGGACCCCAAATGCAAAAAGACACATTTTTTTACTGGATGAGTGACGGCACTATGTGAACACTGGACAGAGGAGAAAGCAAAAGCCAGACATTTGGCTTAGTGGAGTCTTAACTTATTTATTCATTTATAAATGATTCTAACATAAAACTTTCTGCTTAAATCTGGGGCGATTTCCTGTTTCTCACAAGCAAATAGTGCCTTATTATGTTATTAATTTATGTTTATATATTTATGAATCTGAACTGAGGTGGAAAACTACACAAAAGCCAGGAGATTTTTAACACACATTTTAAAGTAAAGTTTCATTTATCTTTATATAACTTCATATAGCTATATACTGTATATTTATGTTTGTAAATAAGTTTATAAATGTTAAAATACATGATGCATTTAATGAGGGAATAAAATGCAGAATTCTAAACAATTCTCTTATGTATACATGACAGTGTTAAGCATTGTTTCTGCCTAATTTGTCTTGCAAATTACAACAGCTCTGGTACATGAATCATTCATTTTAGTTGGTGTTTTAGTGTGGGGTTAATGGTCTTAAAGCGATTCCCTCCAAATTATGCAGTAACCATTTTGGAATCGTTCATGCGCATGTTCATGAGCTGCAGATGCTTGTGAATCGTTGCATGTAAGAGCAAAAGAATTTGCTAGTTACAGAAACATCATCTAAATGCTCTGAACCAACTGATACAAGTGAATTAGCAATTGTTTTTTTTTTCTATATAGTAATAATAATAATATTTGTAACATTAACAGAGCTTTAAATGGACACTTTTAAAGGTCTTCAATAAATTCACCAATCTGTGATTTTTTTCAATACATTAGCTTTGATAAGGACTGACCTTGTCTCTTATGTGACTTTTGGGGAAAGCAGTAAAAATTGTTTTTCCCCTCAATGTAGCTCTGAAAGATCAGACAACATGGAGACATCTGTCAAGCTGAGTTTGACTGAGCACAAGCGGTAAGAGCCTCAAGAGCCAACACAGAAATAACCCCACAGACTCATCCATATCATATATTATGTTAACCAAAGTAAAGCATGTGAAGTCTGCTCTTAAACCCCACAACATAGAGCAGTCTGTCATGTCTAATGTCGTACAAATGAAAAATTCTCCTGTCTTCGCTTTAAAGAACCTAGATGAAAGAACGGAGTGAAAGCTTCACATCACCCATTTATATTGCAACGTAATGGCTTTTAATGTATGTTTCCTAAATATCTGAATAATGTATTTGGGGAGTATAAATATTTCATGCAGAATGTCTGAGACTTTAAACATTAGTTTGAAGCCTAATAATTCCCCACCAACTTGCCCCTCAGTTCCGTCACACTTTTTCAGGTTTTAATTGATGTTGATGGGATAAAGTCAAAAAAAATTGCATGACACCTCTGTGGCACATAAACAGAAGCAGCTCATCATCCTGCTCTAAGAGTTCATCAAAGATCAGCTCTAGAAGCGAATGCTATTTAACAAAGTTAAAATGTGCCACAAAAACAGCATCCAAGACAATGATATTCATTTTCAATATGATTTTAATTATAGAAAAAGTGTAAGGTATAGCATTTACATTTCACATACATATGTGAAAGATTTAGATTATAGGCATTTATTATAATTCATTGATTATAGGAGTTTAGATTTTCATGGCCAGATATTTTCCTCAGTAAAACATTTGCCTACCCAAAATCACACACACACACACACACACACACACACACACACACACACACACACACACACACACACACACACACACACACACACATATATATATATATACATGCTCAAATAAAATTCAGTGATGCACCTTCCATCGAATTAAGTATTATTATAGGTCTACAATTGTAATCAGAGTATAGAGTAAGAATAATTATTTAATTTATGGCTATTATTAGTTTAATTTATTTAGTTTCTTTTACTACAAAGTACAGTATTAGAATGTCTTACTTCTTTCTTCAGTCACTTCTGTTCCTGGGCATTTAATAATTTTTTATTGTTTTTTTTCAATAAATCTCAATATATTTTTTATTAAGTAATGTTAAATTAAACAAAAAGGTTTCAGGCACCGACAAAATAATGTTTATAAATTCCTCTTATTTATGACCCCCCTACTGCCGCCCCATACCCCAATTCACGTATTTTTCCATTATTATTCTGTAATCCATCATTGTACACACCATCTCACATGCTAACATTTGGTTTAGCAGCGATATGCTTATGCTTTACAAAACCGCAATGTACAGTAGTGTATTTTTTCATTATGAATTTATTACTTGTCTTTTAAAAATGGCTTTAATGTCTTATATCTCTGCTATCAAAAGTACATGCTCATGTATTGCATGTAGCCAGAGCTTTGAGTTTTGCTGCTTTAAATTTGGAAACTGATCAGGCTTTTCAACACAGAATCAACACAGAAGTTTTTACTTCTGAGATGAATACAGTAATTGGCAGGGTTTGGTGCTTTTGATATATGTAATTGCACTGTAAAGCAGTGTGTCATGACTCACACTGAGCCAAGAATACCCATATAATTTTACTCCCATTGCATCCTGGTACTGGTGCTTTTTTGTTAGCTAAATTAGTTTTATAACTTTAAGATTTAAACAGCACTTGGCATCTTCTTACCTGCAGATGGCAGATTGGCTGTAGGCAGGCCCCTCTGTGGCACTTAGAGCCTGGCCCACCTGAGTTTGCGTCAGACCCAGAGACAGACGACGGATTTTAAATGCTTTGGCAAATTCTCGAATCTCCTCCAGATTCACACCATCCACTTCACTTGGAGCAGTCTGTGGGTCTGAGAAGCATAAAAAAGGATTGAAGATAAATATGGAACCTTGAAATGAGGTATTTTATTTCATTATACAAGAAGTGTTGGAAATCATGAAAATCTAAGTTGTCATGAGGGCATTTAGAGGGTCACAGTTTAAAAATGTAATTTGACTCATTGTACTAAAATATGTAACTACATAACTATCTATTACATGCGCTTAATGTATATATTGCTAAATTGAAACATTCAGCATTCAAGACTCGAATATATCTGCCATTCATGAAGATATGAAAAAATTCTCTTAAACAATGAATGCAATGCCTTTTTTATTCTTGCCTTTTTCCCCAGCTAACTTTACAATGCAAATTCCAGTGAGTTCAAGAATGTAACTTATTATTTTACTTTATCTAAAAGTATGTCCTGGTTAAATGAAATTGTTCACAATTTATATGTAATGCTTTTCTAGTCAATAAAATGTGTTTTTGTGTCGTGTGTCACTGTAGTCCTTCTTAGCATTCCGCCTATGTAGGGGAAAAAAGTTTGGCAGATTCAATTATTCATGTTGGTCATTATCAATGAATTATTAAAGAATCCTCCAGGCATATTGAAGGTAAAAACCTACTGAACCGACCCCTTGTCATTCCTCATAAGTAAATGTGATCTTCAAACCTGGAGCAGAACTCGCCTCTGCTTTGGCCTTGTAATGTTTAATGGTGGAGATAAAGATTAAGATAAATGACTTATATTTACCAAGAGACTGACTTGCAGTTAAACACATTTAAATGTAAATGCAAGTAGTTCCTTAAAGGTACAACTGCATGAGAGTCTTTTAGATAAAGCTAAATAGACTAGAATTTAAATGGGTGTCTTTTCTGCCTCTTCATTGTTTGAGTAATACAGATACTGTGTACTTTAAGTAGAAATAGTGGTCAAACTACGAAGCAAACCTGAAGCAAATTGTAGAAAATATTGAAAGTTTGACCTTACTCCTGGTGCAATGTATGCCACCCATCAGCTTATTATTGGAAATCAAGTACACAATAAGGTTTAATAGGGTTGGCTATGTTTAGTTCTGGGAATTATAGAATTGCTTTCCTAAATTGAAATCTGTTTCTTTCTTAGACATATTCAGTCAGAATTGAAGCTTAAAACAAAAGAATCCATTCACATGATCATCACAGACATTTTGACATCCTGTATTTATTTAGAAAATGAATTGAGTAGGCGCTTAAGAAAAGATGACACATCTGTTTAAAGCAAATAGGTTTCCATTATAGTTACAGCTGAAGTCTCAATAACGACATTTGCAATTTCAGTATTGATTCCTCAATTAACTAAATTAAAGATGAAAAAATCCCAATCACTTGTGAAAAGGAAGTACATGAAATACACTGTATATATGTCTATTTAATACCATTTCAATCTCTTTCTTATTTCAAAGTGCAACAACCATTCCCTTCTGAAAATGTTAAAACAAAAAGGTGAATTTATGTATTTATTTTAACCCCAGCCACTCAGTGCCGGCCCCAAGCCCGGATAAATGGGGAGGGTTGCGTTAGGAAGGGCATCCAGCGTAAAAACATGTGCCAAATCAAACATGCGGATGATCCGCTGTGGCGACCCCTAATGGGAGAAGCCAAAAGAAAGTTTATTTTTTTCTAGAGACTTTATTAAAATGTAAAATTCTTATATCAGGGCAAAATCAAGCTAGCAAGTAAAATACTTTGCGAGCAGAAATATAGACCTCTCATCAGCAATAAGAATCAGAAGGCTGGATTGGATTTTGCAAAAAAAAAGTACGGAGATGTGTGCACAAAAGTACAAAAACGTTCTGGAACCACAATGAACCACTTCCAAGGTGATGGAAAGGTCAAATTTTGGAGAAAGAAGAAGAAAAAATATCCAAAAAATGAAAGCTTATCAGTCAAGGATAACAGAAATTGTGTCATGACTTGGGTTTGCATGGCTGCCTCTGGAACAGGTTTGCTCATCTTTATTGATGATGTAACAAAAAGCTTCCCAACAGAAGACGGCAACAGTTTGGGATGTCATTTGGTTGTTGGCTTCACGCAGTTATTGCAAGCAAAGGACATGCAACCAAACATTAAGAGTTACTTTAAATTTACTTTAAATCTGGTGGTTCCAATTATTTTGCTCACATTAAAACGGGTTATCTGCCATCAAGTTTTTCTGACACGTTCTGATGGAACTAACAAAATAAAAAAAATCCGAAAATGAAAGTTAAACGTATGATCTATTCTCTATTCTTACATTTTTAGATTTTTAAACCACTTGTCTTCAGTGTATAGCAAAAATAAAAAGAATTGGTCATGGCGTTCCAATACTTTTGGAGGAGATCGTGTAATACGAATATAAATAAAACAATACTTCAAATCCAGATAAATATATCAAAGTAGTTTTCCTATTCTTTATAGGAAACTGCATTCATTCATTGAGTCTGATCAAAGCAAGCATTCAGCCCAGCCTATGGGTCACTGATTTTTTTTTCCCCACATTCTTTCAGCCTCTGTTTTCCAGAGTTGTGCTAGACAAGGATGCTGTGACAAATATAGTGTGGCATAGAAAGCTGCACCATGGCAGCAAATTGATTAAATGAATAGAGAATGCCAGAGGTATTACATACATTTTGACACAGAAGAAGGGGAAAAAGAAATATGAAACAGACCATTGGCTGCATTTGCAACAAGTCGATCAATGGCAACTTCCTTTTTATTGAATTCAAAACTCCGTCACAGATGGCTTTGAAACAGGTTTAAGGCAATTGCGTGTGACAAATGAGAATTTATCTAAGTAAAGCAGTTTTTTAAAGAGACGCCGGCACTGTGACAGGCAGCAGGGAGTGATTTATATGTGGTGGCTAAGCAACTCCGCACACAAGCTTCGGTTTATGACATGTACACTTTTTAATGCACACAGTCACATAGAAAAAGTGCACAAAAACAATACAAGTACTGTTTGGCTTCAGACAAAGACAAGAATAAATATCAGTACAGCGTTCGGCCATGTAGATGGCAGACCTTGATACACGGAGAGGGGAAAAAAACTAGTTTTCAAGAGCTCATTGTTTCTGTTTTTTTTTTTTTTTTTTTGCTTTACAATATACAAAACCTTATTTCCTTAAAACCTTCAAAGGCAAAGCTCTGTTTTGTTTTTCACAATTTCAACAACCAGTGATTTTATTCAAGATTTGTGTACATATGTGTGTGTGTGTGTGTGTGTGTGTGTGTGTGTGTGTGTGTGTGTGTGTGTGTGTGTGTGTGTGTGTGTGTGTGTGTGTGTGTATGTTACAGGGTGAGCTGTTCGTACTCACTGCTAACTAGCTGTCCCACGCTGAGTGCTGAAGATGACGATGAAGTAGTTGAAGAAGATGAAGAGGCTTGGCGCAGAGGACTCTGGCTGTGGGGCATTCGTAGCAGGCCCGGCTGTGACACAGGGGGAGGCGGCTGGGCATGGGCAGCTTGGGACAGCTGCCGAAACACACACAGGCAAATAAACACACACTGAACTGTACCAGAGCCATTCTAGATTGTATTAGTATGCATAGTTAAAGTAAAGAGTTTGTCTCTCAGCTTTCTCATACACACAAAATATAGTATTAAAATACCATGCCTAAAACTGAAACAGGAACTGAAATTTGGCCAAAACATTTAGTCACTTTAATAAGAACACTTGTACCCCTGATCATTCGTGCAATAAAACTGCATGAGAGAGTCTTTTAAATCCAAGGTTGTGTCTGTTTTTCTCCATCAACTGTGCATTTCATATTAACATAGCGACTGTGCTGTTCTTGTTATTTTACGTTATTAAAAGTATGCAAGGAATAGAATCAGACTTTTAAGGCCTAGTTTTGGATAGTTCCTGCATAGTTTGAATCCCAGTGTCACTCTTCATGACCAAAATAGACTTAAACCCATCCATATGAGGAATAAATTCCTGAATTTATGCTTGTGTCTGCATAAATATAAAGCCTGTTGTGTTTTCTTTTTTACACACTAAAAAATATTTGTCATGCAAACATGTCACAATTTTTTTTTTTTTATAAAAAAAAACAAATTATGGTCTGTATTTATATATCTGGAATTTAGACACACTGCAATGTTCTGTTGTGGATTTGTACCTGTTGTGCATGTGTTTGCATTTTCATATGCTTTGTAAATGTTTTTGATGTTTTCATATGATTAATTTTTATGATTCATGTCTTTTTTGTGTTACTTTTTCACATACAGGGCATGCAGTAAATTTTTCTTAGTGCTTTAACACATTATTCACATGAAATATTTACTTAAATGTGCATGTGCAATTTTAGATCACTAAATTTCTTTGTTTTACATGTTATTCAATATATTCAATAGCTCTACAAATATTACGAAATGCATGCAAGTTTTTTTCAAGGGGTAACTGTCATGCTATTGTTGCAGCTCATGGTTAAAATAAAGATTTGGACTTGATGAGGTGCCAGTTCTGGCCAGTTCTCCTTCCAAACTTTTTTAAACACTGCTGTCATATATACATTAATAATGCACAATGGGGAAGCTGGCATATTCGGCATTTTGTGCTTAACGTGAATCACAGATGCTCCAGTTTAGTGAAAAAAGTAACCCAGAATTCTGTACAGGTTGTCATTAGGAGCTGTGTGTCAAGAGTATAAAACTGATGTATTCATGTTATATACACAGATGATCTGTTTTTACAAAGATCAAGACAATGCTGCTCTTACAGAAAAAAAGTAGGTTAGCTTCTTTTTGCTAGTCCCTTGCGCTATTAATTATACTCTGCAGAGACAGTGTGTGTGTGTGTGTCTGTGTGTGTGTGTGTGTTTGTGCCAGTGTTTGTTTGGATGTCAGAACAAGTGTTGCATACACTGTCAGAACTGTCGACAGCTGCTGGAGAATTATCCCGAATCTGCGGCGCTCGCACAGAGCCAGTCATGTTTGACAGCCATAAATTATCAGGGACACAGAAATGGTTGGCGTTTTAAAGTGCACACAAAACCATAAACATTATTACAAACACATTAGCGTGTTCGCACCAGTGATCAAACGGCCTATGAAAATGACACACAGCACCTCCCAGAGAAATGAGATTAACCCAGGTGCATTTTTTCCTCTGAATGACTCTGAATTGAGGAGTGGGATATGGACAAGCATTGCTTGTCTGTAGCATAAATCAGTAGTGTACGGGAAGACAAATGCCTCTGTAAGTGTGTTTGTGTGTGTGTGTGTGTGTGTGTGTGTGTGTGTGTGTGTGTGTGTGTGTGTGTGTGTGTGTGTGTGTGTGTGTGTGTGTGTGGGTGTGAAGCTGAAAAACCTTTTTTAACACTCCATTATGCAGCAGTTCTATTAAATGAGTGTGCTTTACTACAAACATCTCTCTCACACACACTATGAATTTTTTGCACAATTTACACACAATCTCAAGAGAACACACAAACACACACACACACACACACACACACACACACACACACACACACACACACACACACACACACACACACGCACACAAACATAAATGCACATAGATTAGCACACAGATTGGCACACAGTGTTTTTTTCCTAGTACACAGATAAACATAAACCCAAAAAGGTCCTGCTTTTTATTATGAACTAAGGAAAAACTGCATCTCTCTCTCTCTCTCTTTTCCTCTCTCCCACTTTCTGTAATCTTAACTTTGAGGCAACGCACCGGCAAAATAATATCTTCTATTTGTGTGCTATGATGATTCTTAAGTCTTCCTTTTCTTTTGAATCTTTAATAGAAGAGAAAAGCAGCAAAACTTTCTTCAGTTTTAAATGCACTTTATAAACTTCATAAATGTCTTTATATTTTTTTTAATGTATATAATATAAAGAGCAGGAGTCCAGTATTAAGATACTGAATGACTACTAAATAAGTTTGGATGGCATTAAGAATGTTTATAGGCTTCAGAAGGAACACAAAGGGCATCAGGAAAAATAAGTACATGACACATTTCAAATAATTTTCTATTAACTGTGTGTTTTTCTACTAGAACATACGGTATATCTCTATAATTTTGTTACACTGTGTGCTTTAAGCCCCTCAGTATAAATGCTTCAAATAATTACATTAAATAATAATTATTAAAATGTAAATGTAAATACATTTATCTTGATCATTTTTTTATAATTGAGAGTGGGGTGTCTATCAGGTTCAGTTTTTGGGAAGAAATTTTGGATTCTGCTGAAAATAACAAATCATATAATCTTGTCTTAATAGCATAATTTGGCAAAATTTTACATTGAATGATTATTGCATTCATTTTTTTAAATAATAAACTAAATAAACAAATAATCAATCAATAATATGTATTATTACTTTGAAACAATGCACTCTATTAATGTATTTTAATGTACTGTATTACATTTCAGTGTAGTGTACTGTATTACATTTCAGTAATAATGCTCTCTATAATGCGTTGTAGTAATGTACTGTAATAAAGTTCTATAGTAATGCACTGTACTGAAGCACTGTAATAATGCACTGTAGTAATGCACTGTAATAATGTACTGTGGTTATACACTGTAATAATGTACTTTGATAAAGCACTGTGGTTATGCACTGTAATAATGTACATTAATAACGTACTGTGGTAATGCACTGTGGTTATGCACTGTTGTAATGTATTGCAGCAATGCACTGTAATATGCACAGTGGTTATGTACTGTTGTAATGCACCACAGTTATGCACTGTAATAATGTACTGTGGTAATACACTGTGGTTATACACTGTAATAATGTACTGAGGTAATACACTGTGGTTATACACTGTAATAATGTACTGTGGTAATACACTGTGGTTATACACTGTAATAATGTACTGTGGTAATACACTGTGGTTATACACTGTAATAATGTACTGTGGTGATACACTGTGGTTATACACTGTAATAATGTACTGTGGTGATACACTGTGGTTATACACTGTAATAAAATACTGTGGTAATACACTGTGGTTATACACTGTAATAATGTACTGTGGTAATACACTGTGGTTATACACTGTAATAATGTACTGAGGTAATACACTGTGGTTATACACTGTAATAATATACTGTGGTAATACACTGTGGTTATACACTGTAATAATGTACTGTGGTGATACACTGTGGTTATACACTGTAATAATGTACTGTGGTAATACACTGTGGTTATACACTGTAATAATGTACTGTGGTAATACACTGTGGTTATACACTGTAATAATGTACTGTGGTGATACACTGTGGTTATACACTGTAATAATGTACTGTGGTGATACACTGTGGTTATACACTGTAATAATGTACTGTGGTAATACACTGTGGTTATACACTGTAATAATATACTGTGGTAATACACTGTGTTTATACACTGTAATAATGTACTGTGGTGATACACTGTGGTTATACACTGTAATAATGTACTGTGGTAATACACTGTGGTTATACACTGTAATAATGTACTGTGGTAATACACTGTGGTTATACACTGTAATAATGTACTGTGGTGATACACTGTGGTTATACACTGTAATAATGTACTGTGGTGATACACTGTGGTTATACACTGTAATAATGTACTGTGGTAATACACTGTGGTTATACACTGTAATAATGTACTGTGGTGATACACTGTGGTTATACACTGTAATAATGTACTGTGGTAATACACTGTGGTTATACACTGTAATAATGTACTGTGGTAATACACTGTGGTTATACACTGTAATAATGTACTGTGGTGATACACTGTGGTTATACACTGTAATAATGTACTGTGGTAATACACTGTGGTTATACACTGTAATAATATACTGTGGTGATACACTGTGGTTATACACTGTAATAATGTACTGTGGTGATACACTGTGGTTATACACTGTAATAATGTACTGTGGTAATACACTGTGGTTATACACTGTAATAATATACTGTGGTGATACACTGTGGTTTTACACTGTAATAATGTACTGTGGTGATACACTGTGGTTATACACTGTAATAATGTACTGTGGTGATACACTGTGGTTATACACTGTAATAATGTACTGTGGTAATACACTGTGGTTATACACTGTAATAATGTACTGTGGTGATACACTGTGGTTATACACTGTAATAATGTACTGTGGTGATACACTGTGGTTATACACTGTAATAATGTACTGTGGTAATACACTGTGGTTATACACTGTAATAATGTACTGTGGTAATACACTGTGGTTATACACTGTAATAATGTACTGTGGTGATACACTGTGGTTATACACTGTAATAATGAACTGCAGTGATGTAATGAGGGACATACTGTAATTCGCCTCTAGGAGTAAATACAGTTTTGTGTGAGTTGTGTGTTCTTTTTGTGTGAACTGTGTGTTAACGTACCACGGGTTTGTATGGATGTGTATGTAGCTGTGTTTGATAATGTATTGTTGTTTAGCAATGCTCACTCAAAAAATTTAGTGTGCTTGTGCATGCAGCAGTGTGTTATAATGTAATGTAGTTTGTGTGACATAAGTGCTGACCTGCTGTCCAGGTTTGATTGGTGATAGTGTAATTCCCTGTGTGTTGATGACAGGCAGGATCTGATTCCCGATCACTGTGGCAATGATCTGGCCTTGTGCATTGGTCAGCAGTTGTGGCGTGATTGGCTGGACCTGGAGGGATGAAGTCCCGCCTCCAGTTTGGTTC
The DNA here is from genome assembly GCA_039877035.1 of Silurus lanzhouensis. Taxonomy (NCBI): domain Eukaryota; kingdom Metazoa; phylum Chordata; class Actinopteri; order Siluriformes; family Siluridae; genus Silurus; species Silurus lanzhouensis. Next base: position 2,422,445 of record JBCEWE010000194.1, on the reverse strand, counting down.
GAAGGTCCTGCAGAGTTTGGCATCAGTGGGATTGTACCAATTATCTATGAAATATAGGGGGGACAGCAAATGATTTCATTATTTACTTAGTCATATTCATTCACATCAGGTAAAATGTTATAAATAACTGTGTGAGTAATTAAGCAAAAGCACATTCGCAAAACTCTTTTTACAAAAACAATAAAGACACAAAGTTTGATGAGAAAGTGCCTGTTAAAAATGTTAAAACTGAAAATATAAAATAAGATGAAATATGTTTTTGTCAAATTATTCTGTGCTGGTCTTTAGTGATATTTTTTTCATTATATCACTATATCTAGATATTTATTTGTCATTTATAAAAGTCTGTGGGAAAACCAGTTCATTTTAGTGGAGTTCTGAAAAGAGCATTTTATTTCAACAGAAATAAAAGAAGCCGCCAGATGAAGAAGTCGCTGGAAGATTGGATACACACACCCACACACACACACACACACACACACACACACACACACACACACACACACACACACACACACACACACACACACACACACAGAGATGACATCTATATGTCCTTGTATTAGAAATCTCAGATTATCACGCTTGTTTTGCTAAGGACTGTCAGGTACGTCCCACATGATTATCCATCAAAGTGGTTTGAGCATTGCTAAGGTCAAAGTGCTGGAGAAAATGTAGGCGCATACACACACAGATCTCCACACACACATATAATACACACCTAGTAAAGGTCAGGATGTGAGTAGATTTGTGTTAACTGGTGCACACCACTGACTAATATCCATTATAAGATCAGATGAAATAAGTGTGTGTGTGTGTGTGTGTGTGTGTGTGTGTGTGTGTGTGTGTGTGTGTGTGTGTGTGTGTGTGTGTGTGTGTGTGTGCCTGCTTTGGACAGCATGTGTCTATTCAGTGACTCTGTAATTTAGAAAGTGGTTGAGATATAGTTGTATAGGCATCTCTCACTCCACCACCTATATATATATATATATGTGTGTGTGTGTGTGTGTGTGTGTGTGTGTGTGTGTGTGTGTGTGTGTGTGTGTGTGTGGGTGTGCAATGAGTGTGAGTTAATTTATTTTAGTCCTTTTCCTTTCTCTATTCAGTCCTATATTCTGAAAAAAACAAAGCCTGTGACTTTATGGTCCATCTGAAAAAACATAGTCAGGGGTTAAAATCATGTGAACTTGGGCATAGACTTTATTACTTTGTTAACTTTCAACGGCAGCAAAGTCACACACAGGTTGTCACTGTATAACAAGATGACACCATTGGGCAGTAAAACAAACAAGTATATGTGGAAGAATTTATATTAAGAGTCATATATATATATAATTGTAGAAACAGTAATTATTAAGGAAAAGCAAACCAGGCCTGCAAATATAGTTATAAATATATAACTAAATATAACACAAATTGAGAATTTTCTTATTGTAAGTTAATATGCACATTTATTAGCTAGAAATAAACAGGTTATATGTGACATTATAACCTGAAGTGTTTCATGTTATTATAGATGTTTTTTCTGAAAGTTGCCTACAAAGCAAAGCTATAGATATGTAATCTTTCTGCAGTTTGGAAGGAATATGTGACAAAGCTCAGAGAGTCAGAGAAGGATCTGCACCCTGATTCAATGATCAGTTCAAATAATCTTGAAATATATCAAAAAGACTGTACTGTATATGGTATAAGTACTATTTGGAAGGCTGAGAGTTTAAGCCCCAGTATTGCCAAGCTGCCACTTTTGGACCTGACACTATATCATGGTTGACCCTGTGCTCTGACCCCAGCTTCCTAACAAGTTGGGATATGCGATGATAGCGTTTTGCTGTGCTGTAATGTAAATGTGACAAGTAAAAAACCTCTTTCTTTCTCTTTCTCAATGTCTTTATTTCTACATGGTTTTCAAATGTCTGGTCCTTTGAATAGCTGCATAAATGAAAAAAATACCTTTAGGAAGAATAGTAGCATATATGTATGTGTGTGTGTGTGTGTGTGTGTGTGTGTGTGTGTGTGTGTGTGTGTGTGTGTGTGTGTGTGTGTGTGTGCGTGTGTGTGTGTGTGGGATTTTTCTACCTTGAGAGTGCACATAATGTCTGATAAAGTAATTTAACCTTGGACACCTTTAATTCACACTAGCAATCCTGTAAACCACCTGGAAGCTAAAAGCAAAGCGTCCCTCTGTGTTGGTCTCGTCCCCCTTCCTGCTTCATCCCTCTCTCAGTGACATAATAGCGACAGAGTGGCATGCCAGTGATCTGTAATTCATCCTCTCCACGGCTCATTTGCCTGCGTTGCTTCGCATTACGCAAAAGATAATTTATCTCTCTCTCTCTCCCCGTCCCTCCTTATCTCTCGCTCTCCTGTGCTACTGCGCTTTATCCCTTCCTCAGCACTCACTCCTGCCACTTAGCATATTTCATTGTACCGGGTGACGATGCTAGTGTCTCAGGAGCTGCTCTGCTCAATTATTCATCCTCATTGGGCTAAGTGGTTTTACGATTTGTATGAACAGCGAGGAGATGACAGCGTGCTTGCACATGCACAGGGCGACACACAGCCATTTGCTTAACACTTTTTTTTTGCAAATACAGAGCATTTTTCACGTTAAATATCATTCAATGCTGTCTGGAGGATAGATTGGAAATACTACAAGAGTTAAGAAGAGAACTCCCTGGGTTTCTCCTGTTGGTTATAAAATATTAAAGAGACATCGTTAAACTATTTATTATAAAATGGATATTTTATCATAGGAAATTTATCAGTGACTGGGTGGTCTGATGTGGTCTTAAATGAACCACAATTGTTTAATTCCACTTATACCAAAATCAAGTAGAATGTAAATGTATTTTCATACAATTATATTTGTTTTTACATTATTTATTATTTTGAATTGCTAAGAGAATATGGGCAAAAAAATAATACGAGAAACAAATGATGATAATGAACATCATCATAAAAAAAAGTCCATATCCATAAAACAAGGACAAAACATTCTTTGCTCAACAATTATTTTCCCTTAGACTTTTAACTCTGCTCCCTTTATCCTTTATTCTCTTTTGTATGGAACATATTTTAAAGTGAGGACTCAACCTCATCATCTCCCCTTCTCCCTGTTCTTCCTGTGAGAAGTCACTGTTTTGCAACAAATGTCATCTCCTTCATCCAGCCAGGCCAATCTGGAGCGTTCATTAATATCCCTGCCCATTGTCTCCCCTAGTGCCCCCTGTTCAGAGGAGAAAAAGATTGCAGCCTATATTGAAAGAAAAACTTAAACTTCTAACATCTAATACTGCAAAAAAAAGCAAAACAACAAAAGTGCATACTATGTGAACTTAATACTACACTGAAGACAGTATGCTTTATGACACTTTTTACATCATACAAAGCAACAGTAAATGAACAAATGGTATCTTAACAATGAGCCTTTTAGTGCCTTACATACACAGAGAATCAGCTAAGGAGTGTCACACACACTTCCCGGATTTTAACAGAATACCAGAAAGTGGAAGACAGTCAAATTATCGACCATCTTTCTAATAACAAAGAGGATCTGGCAACGACAATTTGCTGACAAATGATAAGGTTGACCGTCAACAAAGCTAACTGAGCCTTAGCCAAACTCACAAACAATGAACAAAAGGCTAAAAGCTTGACACTTCCACAACTGCTATTTACAGTGATAAAGAGAGAAAGGTAGCATCCACTGCCATTTACCTCCTAGGCTGAACCACAAAATAACTCCCAGAGGCTTCCTTTATATTTAAGTGTAAACGGGAGCGCACAAAGAGAGAGACCTCTGAACTCCATCTATCTTTTTCCTCAGCATGCAGCTTGACTTGATGGATTTATAGCTCAGAGTGAGGACATGGAGTTTTATTTAAAATTTGCCAGAACAATCCCGCATTCACTCTGCATTCAGTCTGTCTTTTAGGTGAAACATTCCTTAAATGCACAGTGTGCTCTTTAAACCAAAGAAAATACATTATATAAATACTTGCTTGTGCTCACTGGTGTTTCGAGCAGAGGCAATCATGTGAGCTGTTTTAGACTTAGAGGACAATCTACTAGATTTAGACTGAGCTTAAGGCGATGTGACCAAGATAGTTCTGGCACCAGACCTTAACTTCAGCCCAAAAGCCATGAAGACAAACACACAGGCTGGCCCCAACGTCTCATCTGAGATGTTCAGTGCCTCCGATTGTATTATCTTCTTTTCTGTGTCATGTCTGACGCATCATCTGGCCCTGTTCAGGGCATGTATTAGTATCTTTAATGTTAAAAGCAGAAAGAAGAGAAGGAGGGGGCTCTGGCTGAAAGGCCTACAAGTGTTTTAGAGAGCTCAAACTAAATAATAGGCTGCTGTAATAAGGTCAGGAGCGGAGGCTGTAGCCCAAGGCTTTGACCATCTAAATGACCTGATTGTGTCAGGCGGCCATGACAGCATGAACGCACAGCAAAAAAAAAAAAAAAACGCACAGCGTGGTCCATCAAAGCCAGCGTAACGGCAATACATCCAGCCAAGGCCCTGCGGGTGCCTTCAGAAACCGAACACACGGCAAGCTCATTAGGGATGTTCAAGATCAAGACGCTGACCATGTTCACACACTTGCCTGTACATGCTGAAATGTGTCAATGCAAATGCACACAAAATAAACATACTGTATATTAACCTGTAATCAGATATTTTGTTGGAGAAACTAGTATATGGCACCAATAAGCATGTAAAAAAATATCTACAATTAGAACAATATAAACAATAACTACGTTTATTGTTAATATTATTATTAGTAGTAGTAGTAGTAGTAGTAGTAGTAGTAGTAGTAGTATTAGATCTAAGAAATAATTATCTCTATTCTAAAGAGAAGGATAAAACTTGAGATGAAATTAAAAGCTAGATTCAAAAAGCCAGTGCTTGTTTTAGTTTTGAAAGGGCACCCTGACCACACACTCTTTCCCTTTAGTATAAGAGTGGTGATAAGATGATTCATTAGATAGGGCTTAGCTCTGACAAGCACCATCGTTCAAGCCTCTGGCAACCGATAGAACAATTCTGCAACCGGCCCATATAAATATGACAAGGTCAGTTGTTTAGCCCCGTCTACACACTGCAGTCCAATCAAACTATGACACGCGGGTTAATAAAACACAAAACTGGGCCGCTGACCAATCATGCTAATCACATTCACATCCGGCTTTCAGATTCGATCATATGAATGTCTTCTTATCCAATCTGGATCAGACTGTAAAGGTTAATGTGAACAGGGAGGCTGATGGGTAGGTTCCTGATATCACTGACTTGAAAAAACTACACAGATATAAATCAGTGCAGCCTACACTAGATATAAAATATAATTAAAGTACATTAAATTAATTTAATTAAACAGCATAGCCTAAACAATTTGTATACTTTTTTTTCGAAATAAAACACAAAAACAGACAGATCCAGAATCACAGTGGAGCTGTATTTTTACCTAAAAAAAAAAAGGGAATTAAACAGGTAAATAATGTCATTGTTGTATATTTATTAAACAGAAATATGTACCTTTATAAATCAATATATTGTAGTAATATCACTATGTAATACTTACAGTATATAAGGCCATAATCACTGTCAAACAAAGAAATTGTTTCAAAATTTCTAATGCATACTGATCAAAGATTCTATCAGTTTCTGTATGTGAATATTGTGTGTGTGTGTGTGTGTGTGTGTGTGTGTGTGTGTGTGTGTGTGTGTGTGTGTGTGTGTGTGTGTGTGTGTGTGTGTGTGTGTGTGTGTGTGTGTGTGTGTGTGTGTGTGTGTGTGTGTGTGTGTGTCTCTGTTTGTTACTGACCTGTCCCTGTGCATTCGTGACAAGCTGGCCTGTAACTCCCTGCAGGCTCGGCAAAGCAGCGTTCCCAAACACTTGTGATCCAGCAATAGAGCCCATCGTCGCTGCTGCTACTGCTGCCTGGCTGGCTAGAGGATTGAGCTAAACAAAAATAAGTAAGCAAAGACATTGGGTTAATAACCTATTTTTTTATGTATCCAGCCTTTTGAATGTCTAAACAACGTACAGGGAGTATGTTAAAATGTAAATTATGCTTCAAATCTATTTTAAAATAAAAACCCAGCTACAACTAATGAAGCCCTTTATTTAAGCAATGTAATACTGTCATGGTTTCCATAATTCTACATCCAATTGCATGTCCCAAATTGTGTTTAGATATAAAATAAATCTGCTTTGTAATTAAATCTGCATCCTTATTCAAGATACTTGGATAACCAGGTTGATTGGCAGCATTATTTTATATATCCAGTAATGTTTCTTTAACATATAGCTGGTCACAGAAAAGAAGTTGATCAAAAATATATGAAAACAAAACATAACAAATAGTGTTACATTCTCCATTTTGCAGCTTACAGTTTATAGGTCATCTGATGTGATTTACTTCATTGTTTCCTTTCCTTCCCTTAAAAAGACTGTTCTGTTTCTTTTCCTCTATTCCCCATGGCTCGCTGTTTCTCACTCATGTCCCTATCTAACACACACACACACACACACACACACACACACACACACACACACACACACACACACACACACACACACACACACACACACACACCATTGTGTAGAGCTAATAAATCAAGCTAACCTTCTATCAACTTATGTGCAAGGTTTGCTATTTGGAATCCTAAACAGCAGATTAGAGTCTTTTATTAAGTTGCTTAAATAGATCAAGAGCTCACACGAGTCTGTTCATAGAGTGTCCAATTACTGCCCACAACGAGAGAGTAATAGAAACAGTGCATGAAGCAGAGAATGTATGGAAATGAGAGAAGAGAGAGAGACTGAGATTGATCTCAGAATCAATGAAATCTGCTCAGATTTCATTGATTCTGATATCAGTAAATATCTTCTTTAAATGTTGTTATAAGCTTGAACAAGCCTACTGAAACAAAAAAGTGTGTGTAGAGCTGGGAGTGCGCTGGAATAACACATTGCAAAAACAAGGTATAAAATGCTAGCATCAGAATGTAGCCGATACACATATTGTCTAAATTCAAGAACATTGATGCCGATAGAAACATTTAGTATACATCAATATCAAGAGACAAGATATTTAATCAAATAATCTCCACATTTTTATAAATAAATGACAGAGTAATTATATACATTTACATGTATATATAATATATGTTATATCCTTCAATGAGTGTTCAATAAACAGTGTTGGGGGCTAGCTATTAGTTATTAGCTTAAACGATATTAGCTTAGCACCATATTTTGTTGTTGTTCGGCAGTAAAATCTCAAAATAGCTAAATGTTAAGATAAAGGATGCCAGCTGACGTTAGATATTTAGAGTGAAAGCATTATTTATATTATTCAAATGTCCATTTGTTTTGGGAATTTGCTGTTATATGGATTACCATACAATCATTAATATTAACTAGCTAGCCAATTTTTTCCAGAAATGAATTGAGGTAGAATGATTTCTCTGTGTATCTGTTGCTTTTATGATATTCACTAGTTACAACTGTTATTCTTTTTTTTTATTAAATCAATAAATTCTAGCGAATTTAGATAAAGTAGACAGTCTGTCGTTGTGTCACAAAAACAGTCAACATCAACAACAATTCACAAAAAAAGTTTTGAAATATAATAATGCTTTGTGTTTCAGTTTAAATCTCAAACCTACTTTGTGCCTCTTTACTGACATGCAGCACATGCATGGTAATTTAACCCAGAAATTAGCAACTAGCATTAAAGTTGGTGGGGCTATGAGGGTTGGATCCATCCACATTAATACTATTAACATTATATTAGCAACAAGATTTTTGTTTATTGGTTTGCCACTGCATGTGCATGAGTCACATATCACTTTAATTCTTATCTTGTATGAATTTCATAACATTAAATGATTTACCATTATAATACATTACAAATTATCATACCAATGCAAGATGTGAAAATATTAGCAACTGGGATCTCTGTGCAGCCTTATCAACTGCTACCTATCATACATTATTTTTCTATTATTCACTTATTAAATATTAATTTGTTTTACATGTTGTAAAAATACTCAAGTTTACTTGGCCATAAAAACTTTTTTTAAACATATCTTAATAAATTATAATTTTAAATTAAGCATTCAATACATTGCAAAGTATATATTTTTAAGTAATATTACAAGTAGCTTACGATTTAACAAATATTTGAGATATCCATCTCTCTCTCTCTCTCTCTCTCTCTCTCTCTCTCTCTCTCTCTCTCTCTCTCTCTCTCTCTCTCGTGGGAAGGAATCCACCTTTGTTAAACTGAGACCACTCAGCAACCATTTATCTTTTATCATACCACACTGGCGATGTATTACCAGCCTTTCTGAAATCAAATGATGAGAAAATGCCACTGAGCGATCAATACTTTTTCATTGACAGTAAAGGTTAAGCACATTAAGAATGACATCGCATTTGTCTTATGAAATCATATTTCATGTTGGTGGCCTGAAATTGGATGAGATTGATACCATGTCCCCAGGACTGAAAACGATTTTTTTTAAACCTCCTAATCACAGAAATCATCATTTTTTTTTGTCCAGTGTTCCTTTGTCCTTCGGCAAAAGTCAAGTGCCAGTTGATAATATCAGTGGCCTAAATGTTAAGAGCAACAATTTGCGTCCTTCAATACTTTTGGCAAAATATTTGGCAATTGTGTTAACTAAATGGATTAAGAGGCTTGAGAAGTTTTACCTGCTTCGAAGCAGGTAGTAAAACACACAGAAGTGTGAATCATAACCGATTTAAGTTGTGGTGGAGTTGCTGCTCTCTTAAAAATAAAAATAGAGTTCTGCCACTGAATAATCAAGTTTTTTCAAGGACATTTTATTCAATTAAAAAAATTATAATTCTTCATCACAAAAATACAAATAATGATAAAAGGCACACTGTTGTACTAATGGAATTGTGAAAATAAAAAGGCTCTTAATAAATGCAAAATGTAACATTTCAATATTATTTTAATGGACACATGCATGGCTTGTGGATCTTTTTCTCCCCAAGTGTAATTTCAGAATAATTCAATTAATCCTGCCTGTTCATTTATTTCATTTAAATCCACATTATGGCTGTTTTCACATTGAAGGTGTGTTTTTCTTTGTCCACATGTGGTTTATTTAGTTTAAGTAAATTCCTGACAAATAGGGCTTACATTTCACATGTACAATTTTAGGCAATAACATGCTGTAAAAATTCTCTTATGTTTAACAAAAAGAAAATATTATATATATTTATATAATGTTAAAATTCAAGGTGATGTTAATTTACATACAGAAAGTTGTAAAGGGTGAAGGGGTTTTCTTCACATATTGTTAAAACTTCAAAATTGTCTAAACATGCATTTTTAAGATATAGCTTTCATTATGTTAGTTCTGTTGACATAATTATAAGTAATTTGTGAAGTAATTGTATAAGTAGTATGTTTATATATATATATTTATTTATTTTTACTTATTTACTCTTATCTAATTTTCTAGATAATAGCATTTATTTTTTCTTATCAACAGCAGTAATACTACTCACATAACCTCAAGTGGAAAACTCATCACAATAAAAGTATGTAGTTTGTGTATGGTTAATTTCATCTGCATTAATACATACAAAAATGTTGTATTTGCAATATTTCTTTCCGAGCAAAGAATTTTGATGGGATTGAAAAAAAAGAGAGCGACACTCAAAATGGACTACATACAAATAGTAGCGAGGGCCTACTTTACAGATAATCTCATCTCTTGCACCATGCAAATTGAGAGAAGAAAAGTAAACCTTTAGGGATAAAAAGATTTAATCGGTTAAACTTTCATTGGCCATAATATGTTACAATGTGCTCTTAAAATTATTGGGTTGTGTTTTATTCTGTTCTTGTTATCCTGGTCATCTTTCACTATACACCACAAGAGCACTATTAAGTTAAAAGCATGTCATATGCCCAATGAATCCTATAAAATCACATAATCGCTTAAAATAATCAAATGCACAACATGTGTGTATCTTAAAACACTACTCAAACACAATTCAGCCATAAAATTAATATAATCCAACTTATATATATATATATATAAAAAAATAATATAATATATATATATATATATATATATATATACACACACACACACACACACACACACACACACACACACACACACATCTATCATCTTAATTAATATCATTCAGGCCTGGTGTGAATGCACAAGTGCCAACATGTGCTTCTCTAAAAATAAGCAGCAGGAGGTGGAAAAAAAACTTGAGGAGAAAAGTATTGCAGAATTTGAGTGTAAACAGGTGATTTTCCAGGAGGCTGACTCGCTAGAGCTACAGTGAGGCAGGAAACGTTTAGGCACCCCATGCATTTTTACTGATGACATGGATGTGTGTCACTAAAAGGGCCTCCTGCTTACAAACAAATCGCAGAGAGACTGCAGGTGAAACACATTCCTTCCTTCTCTCCACTTCTCCTCTCTGAAAACAGCGTATAACTTTAAGAGTTAACTTAAACTAAAAAGTACAAATCCGAGGCTTAATGGTATAAAACATTGCTTTATAAGCATAGTTGTAAATGAGGTCCATGAGGTAATCTAAGCAATTACAAAGCAAAAAACTATCTATTTTGCTGTTCATTCAGTTAGAAAAAAATCCTCTATCCACAGACAAGCAAACACAAACGTACATATACAAACACATACGCACTCACACACTCACACACACACACACACACACACACACACACACACACACACACACACACATACACACACAAACATTTTGCTCCCTTTTCCAAAGCGGGTGAGTAAATTTTAAACTCTATTAAGTTCTGTGTGGCCTGCAATGGTCGTTTGACCGGCACGGTCAGATGGAGCAACAACCCATGTAATCTCCAGAAGGAAGGAAAAATGGCTCAGTGTTTGCACAGAGAGACCTCTGCACACACGAGTGAAGCGCTCCAAAAGCTAGAGCCCATTTTCTGCCTTTTCTATTCACACAGACTCTATTGCTTTCACTGTGAACGCAATCCGATTCCACTGGCCTTAAGGTGACTGCCGTTAACGCTGTAGATGTTTATAATCTCAAGGAAACTGGAGCTGTTTATAAAATAAAAATAAAAAGGCAATGCAACTGCATTAGCCCCATGAACTAAGTGGAGATCTGTTTCTGACAGCTTGCTGGTCTTCAAAAACTGATCATTTAATTTGTATGGTCAGTTTCAGTTTCTTTAGAAAATATGCTTTAAACACTTTACCCAGTAAACTGTCATAAAGCATCCTTATGATGATTAAAATGTTTTACTTTGCAACCAGCAGTGTATAAGTTTGTAATGTCAGAATACATAACAAATTAAATATTTTGTAAATTGTATAATATCTGTTTAAAGGAATATCACAGACACTATTGTTATTGTTAACAGAATGCCTATTCAGCAAGTTATAACAATGCAATATTACTACATATTACTGAACCACAGTGTTCATAGCTCCAGATAAATTAATATTTGCTGTAAAATTAGCTATTAGAAACATTTGAATATAACAATGGTAGAGGAAAAAACAGCGGGTGAATTAAGAGAGGGATATACAGTATATCAATCACAAGTGTGTGATGTGTGGAGCTATTTAAGTTTGTTGCAGTTGTTTAAGGCAGAATATTTCATAAGCTTAACAACAAAATATCAATACATTATTTTTTCCCCACTTCTTTTAAAACAGTCACCATCTCTTTTTCTCATAACGGAACATGCATGCCATCTCACTGCTTCTCTCTACAGACTTCTGACCATCTTTTGAAAAATGTCACCCTCACATTCCTCTATTCTTCTCTCTGTCCCTTGGCATAGACTTTCCTTTTATGTGGGTACAACAAAATACCATTAAAATCTCTATTCCCCAAGTTCCTCCTGCTCTGGGAACACAAATCCATATATAAATACACACACACACACACACACACACACACACACACATACACACACACACACACACACACACACACACACACACACACACACACACACGATTCTGATACAACAGTTATAGTCTGGTATAGTTTGATTTATATTAAGTTTGCAATCTAGTACCAGTGTAGATTTTTTAATTGCTAGAGATTTAAAGCATTTTTCTACGTCACTCTAGACAAAAGCGTCTGCTAAATGCCCCAAATGTAAATGTAAATGTACAACAACAGCTGAAAACTTTGGGAAGGAATGTTTGGTGTAAAAAATAAAACTTGAATAAAATGAAAACTGATGGAAGCTTTTTTGCTTAAATACCAGCTTGGAGCTAAAAGTGAAGCAAGCATTACTTTTCTAACACACTAAATTAGCATAACCTAACCTACTAAACTCACACTACCTTTATAACATACTAAATTAACATTCCTAACTTCCTAATATACTTAACTAGCATTATCATACTACATACTACACTAGCATTACATTTCTAAAATTCTAAACTAGCATAACCTAACATACTAAACAAATATTACCTTTCTAACACACTAAACTGGCATCATCTTTCTAGCATACTTAACTAACATAACCTTGCTAACACACTGAACTAGCATTGCCAAGCATTATCGGGTTTGATCTTTTACACAGCCAAATGTGAAGTACTTGACATCATCGGTGTCTGGAGCTGCTTTATAGAGCAAAAAGAGGGACAAAGTGGGCCATATTTAATGAGCCAAATAAAGACCATACTAGGCAGGGATCAACTGACAAATGCACCTATAAACTTGTGATTGAGTGTCTGGCACAATGCGTCAATCATGCGACCCATTAACTTATGATAATTAGATGCAGTATGTGTCATTATAGAGAACCAACCCCCCTCCCCCTCCACCCCCCCCGGATAACTAATTACATGCATAGATTTTAATACATTAGTCTTTCATGCAAATTTTTTCCTATTGCACCATTGCAAAGAGTGTGTGAACATCTAGTAAAGACTACATAAGAAAGAACCAAGACATCTACTACTATTGATTGGAAGTGTAAAGGAGCACATTTGCTTTAACTTGTTACATACTCTGCAGGACCAAATGTAATGCTATGACCATTTTGACTTGAAATGACCAGAGTGAAATGAAATCCCTGTTATTTTTGAATTTAATATAAATAGGTGATCTTTGTCCCTGTCATACTGACTTTATCTAAATGTTAGGCACACGCACATACACACAGTAAATAGAGTTGAGGATATAGAACTCTAAAAGATATAGAACTTTTTAATGCATGGACTATGCATTTGTATAAAATATTAAAAAGTGGTGTCCATTGCTGAATAGTTTTCTTATAAGCAGTTTCTCGTTTATTTACCCACACCTTTGATGTAATCAATATCAGTGGTATTTCAGCTGAATAATAACTAAGAGATAGAACCCAAACCCGATACAAATACAGGCAGACACCGTATAATCGATGGTAAGTTATATTGCATGATTAAAAACTTTGATTTTAATCAAAGGAAAGAAATAAAATCCAGTGTATGTACATTAAGCGTACTAAACAGTTGTAATTCATCACATTCAATTCCACTCTGAGACATTTATGCCGAATGCCATCGCTTTTCATGTTGCTTATTGTCCTGACACACAAATCCGGCATTTGAATGACTTTAATATTGGCCTAATCAATGTCTGGTGATCTTTTGATGGTCTCTATTCAGTCTGGCGAGGGTCAGCTGTGTCTAAGCTTCATAAACAGAATAATGGTAAATGATTACCGCACACTATCATGTCCCAAACTGAATGCCGCTAATGAAGAGAAATGGTTGAGTTTTTTTCGGCAGCGGCTGCCAGCTGCCATTTGGAAAGGCAAACGTGCAAGATTAATGGTAACTGAGAGCGCCTGTGTGGCAATGATGCGGTCAGGGGCTCAATCAATAACCCGCATGCGCACACACACACACACACACACACACACACACACACACACACACACACGCACGCACACACACACACACACACACACACACACACACGCACACACACACACACACACTTACACATGTGTACACACACAAAAAAATACACTCACCTTTCTTTCAAAAACACACTCACTCAGCCATGGACACACAACTACAACCACTTGCACTGTATCATCTCTAAGTGGAGTGATGAATCTACGACATTTGAAGACAGCATTGATCAGTTTCTTCCATATGTTCCTCCAGGTGGTCTACAGGGGTTGGAGCAAACTTAACAAGTGCTACACGTTATTGTCCATCTGTTTCTGGAATTGTTCTGTTGCCCCTTTCGGTGTTATTTATTACTTTCATTACAACCCATTGTGTGTGTGTTTGTATGTGGCTGATGGTAGAGAGGGATGGACATCTGACAAAATACTGAGTAAGGGACAAGAAACTTCTGCATAAAGACACCATTTGGAACTGCCATGATGTAAGCACTTAGACAGACCCTGCATTTGATTCAGTTTTCTGCTCTTGTCCATGGTTTCACAGGTTTAGTTTTCATTGTAATTCGTGTTAATGGTCAACAGTTCAATATTGTGTCTTCATTAATACACATAAAACAGTATTGTAAAAGCCAACACAAACTTAATGGAAAAATCACAAACAGTATAGGATGTGGAAAAAATAAAACCATATGTAAAAATGAAAATTTGACCATAATTGAATCATGATAAAATCCCTTGTGAAAATGAGGTATGTAGAGAAACCTTCCAACAGTAGTATCTTAAAAACATATATAAATTGCATGTGATGTTAATGTACCTTTTCTGTAAGAAACGTTTCTCAGTCTACGTGATGTAAAACGTAAGGAGGGCAAAATAAAAAAAGAACATCTAAAACTTTTTCCAGCCAAAATATCATAGAATAAATTAATAGTCATTCCTTTTTCCACTAGCTCATCCTGATCCAGACACCTTCTGCAGGCTTCCTGCGTTTTCTTTCTGAAAAATAATCCCTAATTTCTAAGTAAATAAAAAAGGAGCTTTTCTCTGTAGCTTTCAGTGGCCAGCTTCCGCACGCTAGCACCGTGCCATGCTTTATAATTATTCATATGAAATGCGCTGCTGCCGATGTGCAATAGTCTTATTTTCTGCTTCAGTCACCAGTGCACATTTGTATTTTCAAACAGCGAGCCACTCGTTACGTAAGGCAATTTTCTGCCTTCTTAAGAAAGGCTGTCTGCTGGCCTGCATTAATGAGAGACAGGAAGAGGGAGGGAGGGAAAGAGGGCGAGAGAGAGAAAGAGAGAGAGAGAGAGAGAGAGAGAGAGAGAGAGAGAGAGAGAGAGAGAGAGAAAGAGAGAGAAAGAGAGAGAGAGAGAGAGAGAGAGAGAGAGAGACCGAATGAGGAATGAAGAAACGGAGCAGGGGACAGGTATAGTGAAAAAGAATGGGAGAGGAAAAGATGAATGAGGCACAGAGAATAGATAAAGTAGAGTAGAATAGACTTAACCTTTTACTAAGAAGCAATCAAAAACAAATGCAAAAAGTGTAGCCTACTGTATAGATTATATAGTACAATAATTACTAAGTTTAGTAACATTATATATATATATATATCTTTACATATTGGACTTTAAACAAATGCAAAAATAGAAGTGAAAACCACAGTACCAGGTTTGTTCAACATGGTTGTTGGTTGTACTACAATGTAATAATTTCACCAAAACTGACAGGTGGACATTTCATACT
Organism: Silurus lanzhouensis; assembly: GCA_039877035.1. Classification (NCBI taxonomy): domain Eukaryota; kingdom Metazoa; phylum Chordata; class Actinopteri; order Siluriformes; family Siluridae; genus Silurus; species Silurus lanzhouensis. Next base: position 2,406,752 of record JBCEWE010000194.1, on the reverse strand, counting down.
CACAAATATTTCTTGCTATTAATTAATTAACTTATTCATTTTACAAGTTTTACTGTACAAGTTATGCCTCAGTACCAGTTATGCAATAAGGCAAAACACTACACCTAAATATTATATACTTTTTTACACTCACTGTTTTAAATTTGATTGCTGATATTTTTCCAAGTATTTATTATCAGATTTTGTTTCTTTTGCTGACACTCAAAATAAATATGTAAAATATGAGTTATGCAAATGAGATGTCATTAAACTAGTATATATATATATATATATATATATATATATATATATATATATATATATATATATATATATATATATATATATATATATATTCAGTTTGCATATAAAGTACATTCATATGGAAACAAAATTCTAGATGATAATATTAATTATTGATTAATAAACTTTAAAATAAAAAAATGTAAAATAAAATATTAAATTCTTTAATACTCTCAAGAAAAGCAAAGAACAGTTTGTTAGAAAATAATTTTTCATTATTTTAAAATTCTTATCACAACGAGCTGTTATTATTTTTATTTAAATATATAAGTATAAAATATAACAAATCTAGAATCTAATTAAAATATCTACAAACTGTATAACATAGAGAGAGAGAGAGAGAGAGAGAGAGAGAGAGAGAGAGAGAGAGAGAGAGAGAGAGAGAGAGATACTGGTGCTAAGTATAAATTGAAAAGAATTATTAAAGAACTAAGTTGGTTCTTGGTAGAAATCAAACACAGACTGGTGTTGTCAATGACAACCATCATCTTTCTCTTTCCCTTTTCTCTCATCAAATGAGAGGACATATAATTTTACACTCATTTATCCTTTGTGTTTTACAGGATGTTACTTGAGCGGATTATCGTGTCGAGTTACTGGTGCATAGAAACCACCTGGGATCTAGCAGCATGCCACTTTAATGTTATTCCACTTTACGGCATTAGTCAGCGAGGGTGGCTAATTGAACAAAGTGGTTTTATAATGAACACCTAATTACAGCATCACTGCCATCGCCATCAAAATAAATAGATACATTAAACCTAATAAGATCATCAATGCAGGCCATTATGGGTGGATGAAATAATTAGCAATGAGCTCATCCTCTATGATTCAGGGGCAGGAGGGGTGAAAAGTGGACTATGGTCATAAGGGTTTTGACATGAGCAAGTAAACTGAAGGTGGAATTGTGTGTGTGTGTGTGTGTGTGTGTGTGTGTGTGTGTGTGTGTGTGTGTGTGCAAGAAGACCAAAGAGCATAAAAGCAGTGGTGAAAGACAGAAGAGCATGTGTGTGTATGTTTATAATCTCCTCTGTGTGTGTGTGTGTGTGTGTGTGTGCGCGTGCGTGCGTGCGTGCGTGCGTGCGTGCGTGTGTGTGTGTGTGCGTGTGTGTGTGCGTGTGTGCGTGTTTGTGTTGGTGTGTGTGTGTGTGTGTTGGTGTGTACACGTGTGTGTTTGTATGTGAGTGTGTGCGTGCACCTGACCTTGGCAGAGATGGGATTTTAAGAGTGTGCTGTAATGATGGCTGATTGCTGGGGAATGGAGAGAAGGAGGCTAAGGGAGGGAGTGATGTAAGGAGAGGAGAAGAGAAGAGACCAGGGGAACAACGAGAGAGACAAGGAGGGAGGAGAAGAGGCCTGCGTAATTGCAGAGAGAGATAAATAGACAGAGCAAGGGAAAAAAAGAGAGAAAGAGAGAATGAGCGAGGGACAGAGAAAGAATGAACGAGAGACAGGGAGAGAGAGAGGGAGAAAAAGAGAAATGTAGAAGAAGAATGAAGGTGAGTTGTCTATAGACTGGGGCTCTGACAGTAAATTGGCACTGTTCGAATGCTGGCCAGTAGTAGTAGTGTGTAATTAAGCTTCAAGGTTTGAGGGTCGGGCACAAAGACAGAAAGAGATACAGAAGTAGAGGAAGAAAGATACAGAGGGAGACGTTAAACAGGACATCTTCTTCTACTGTATACCGTAATGTCTCAAAACTAGAGCTTGACATTTGGTGAAAATTGTATGTACTTTATATGTAACCTTAAGGAGCTGCTCAGGAAAAAAGTCACTATATATAATATAAAATGTAGAAATAATAAACTATTCTCCTGAACAGTTCCTTGTGAATTTCATTCTCTTGCTGATTTACCTCACAGCAACAATATACGTATGTGTACATATATAAATATAGTATGTGTTCTCAGCCACACAACAATACATAATTATTTCAATATAATAACTAATGAAGAATTTCTATTCATGATTATTGCTTATTATTCTCAAGTATTAATGTTTGCTGAAATTCATACAATGAATAAAATTCACATGAAGTTAACAAAAAGATATAAAACTTGATACACAGCATAACAAATACAAACTTTTGAGAAGACAGAGGATCATAACTCCACTGTAAATCCTGTAAATGTAGCCTTTTGGAAAACATTTTGTTATTTCAAATATAATTTTACAGTTTTTTTTTCTTGATAGTCATACAGAGAGTATAAAAAGTTTAGATACCAAGAGTACAAAATAATTAAATAAGCTACAAAAACAAAAAAAGAAAAGTTAAATTACACGGGTGCATTAATGAAGATGGACATGAAGGACATGACATATTATACTGTCTGTGTCATGACAATGAAAAAAAATATGGGACTGCAGTTGCAGGTAAAACACACTACGTTTATCAGTCTGTGTTTGGGTGTAAGAGCGATAGAGAGAGAGAGAGAGAGAGAGAGAGAGAGAGAGAGAGAGAGAGAGAGAGAGAGAGAGATTGCATGTGTGCACATGTGGATAGTCAAAACTACTGCTTAGCCGCAGATTATAACGTGTATTTGTGTGCAAGTGTGTGTGCGTCTGTGTGTGTGAGAGGGAGATAGAGAGAAAGAGAGAGAGAGACAGAGAGACAGAGAGAGCACATGCAGACTGAGCTGGTTACACCAGAATTGATCTTAATTAGATCTGAAAGACCTGCCACAGCAGAATGGTCACAGTGATTAGAATGAAAAACAGGAGAAATTACTGATCAAATTAATCATAATGTCGGCCTACAGCTGTAGGCCTGCTGTAATTTGCCAACTCACTGGCTTACATCGGCCACTCACTCACTCAGTTACACACACACACAAACACACACACACACCCATGCTCAGACAGACACTCCGACATATACAAATCCCCGAGCTTCCTCAGCGTGGAGAAACCCTGCTGCCCCGATCAATCAACTCCCACAAATCCCAGTCACCATGCTAATCAGCCTATTAACACACTTAAGCAAATTTTATAATCTCCTCTGTGTGTGTGTGTGTGTGTGTGTGTGTGTGTGTGTGTGTGTGTGTGTGTGTGTGTGTGTGTGTGTGTGTGTGTGTGTCTCTCTCTGTCATCACACAAGCAGTTCATTTGCACACATGCACCTCCCCTACCACACTGTCTCTGTCTCCATGTCTCTCTTTTAATATTTGTCTATCTGCCTTTCGGTTGCTATCAGTTTGGGATGTATGATTAGGATTCTTACAGAAAGTATGTCAAGTAATCCAAAGTAATCCCCATCTACTACCCAGTGCTTGATCAACTAATGCCAGCTGTACAGACGAAGTTAAGATGGTTTGCTAATACATCTACTCAAAACATGCCTAAAAGAACAAAAGCAGAGATAATAGAGATAAAGTAAGAGAGAGAAAGAAGGAGAATGAGAGAGAGAGAGAGAGAGAGAGAGAGAGAGAGAGAGAGAGAGAGAGAGAGAGGGAGGGAAAAAAGAAGTAAAGGCTAAAACTAATGTCATTTTAAACATTAGACTCACTCGGTGAGGCATTATGAAACACAGAGCTGTCAATTCAGTCCCTCTTTTGGCCCTAAGGCCTTTTCTGATTATAGGAGATCTGCTCAACCCTCCCATGCTCAAGTGATCGGCAAGGGTTGTAGACAAGACAGGAGGAGAGAACCAAAAATAAAAGTGTATTGTACCCATGTTACCAGGAGGGGTTATTATAAAGGTCTTGGAAACATACATCCCGGTAATTTTTTTTTGGTTGTTTGGGGTGTCAATGCCTAGATATGCCTCGAAGACAGCAGCAAACCTGGGTAAAACACAGTGCATCCCTGTCACTCAGACACAGATGCAAAGCCAATTACGATCTCAGACCCCCCCAGCAGGGGCAATGCAAATGCCACACACAAGCAGCATGTGTGTTGAAGGGGATTCTCTACAACAAAGGGAGGTTACATGATTACTTGATCTTTCTTACATGCTTTTGTATATGGTTTCTGGGTGAGTCCATGATTGGTGTGCCATTTAGCCCTTGTAACTAGAATTCATATTAATGGGATGAGGATTACAGACATTTAATTGATTGGCTCAATTACAATCTCTCTAAACTAATGTACTTTCATTTACTTTAATTTGAGTGACATGCTTGCATCATTTTCAAATCTGTGAATATTAAAAGATTACTGAAAATCAAGAAGCAAACGCCTTTTTTTTTCCCCCTTTCACTTGTGCTACTGGAATATGCAAAATGCAGAACTGAGGGGGTGCATGTGCTCAGGTGACAGGAGGGTCGAGTGAATGTTGTGAGCGACTAAAATCTAAAAGCATGTTCTAAGCATGAGCTGTTAAATGGATTCACACTAATGCAAAAATATGATTTTTTGAAGTATTTTATTAGTTGTGAGAGTAATGAAAGTGTAGGTAGTGAACTGGGACAGGCATTTTTCTAAGTGCTGTAGATTAATCGTTTCTTTTTGTATTCTACACATAGGTTGTTGTGAAGCACCCTTTAGCTCTGTTTAAAACGTATTTTAGCGTTATATTATATACATATTTGTAAATGTAATATCGATGGCACATATAATCATATACTCACCCTCCTTTCACTTTGTATGAGCTGAATAAGTATGTAATTAATCACTGTTTATTGGGATATCTCTCTATTGCAAGGTGTCTAAAATCCAGCCCCTGTGCCAAATACAGCCAGATGTAAACTGGCCCATGGCTTCTCTATTAGAATGTCTGTTATATATTCTACTGACCCTCCACCTGACACCACCTGACACCTGACTCTTCCATCCATATGTGGTTGAACCACAAACTGTTACCAACAACTTGAAGGCACACCACAATTGTATAGGATGTTTTTGCAGTAGCATAAAATTTTGATGTGAAAAAAAAAGTACACCCTCTTTTAATTCTATGGTTTTACCAATTTGGACATACTAAAAATAAATTAGGTAACTACAACCTCAGATAAAAAACTAACTAATCTTTAATACTTCCAAAGGATTTAAGAGACTAGTTAGCAGCCAGGTGCTACTAATCAAATGCCCTTGATTAATTGATCATTTGTGACCATCGCTATAAAAACCATTCCTGAGCATTCAGGTGTGTGTTAACACAATGCCAAAGACATTAGCAATGATCTAAGAGAATCAGATGTTGCTGCTCATCAATCTGAGAAGGGTTATAAGTCCATTCCCAAACAATGTAAACGAAAAAGAACATGGCAGCATGAGTTAGGTTTGTAAAGCTGCATCCAAACAAACCACAAGAATTCTGGAACAATGTTCTTTGGACAGACAAAAACAAACAGAGATGTTTGTCCATAACATTTGTCAGTGCTACGTTTGGAACCAAACACCTCAAATTAGCATAAACAGCTCATACCAACTGTCAAGAATGGCAGTGGAAGGGAGATGTGTTTAGCAGTCACTGGGCCTAGGGACCTTGCAGTCATTGAGTTGGCCACGAACTTCTCTGTATTCCAGAGTCAAATGTTAGGCCATCTGTCCGACAGCTGAAACTTGGCCAAAAATGGGTCATGTAATAGGATAATGATACCAAGCAAAAATCTACAAAAGAATGGCTTAAAAAACAAAAGAATCAAGGTATTTTAGTGGCCCAGTCAAAGTCCAGACCTCAACCTGACTGAAATGCTGTGCAGGACTGTAAGAGAGCTGTGCATAAAATAATGCCTGCAAACTTCAATAAACTGAAAAAACATTGTAAAATAGAGTGAGACAAAATTCCTTCATGATAATGTGAGAGGCATGATATGTGGTAGTCATATGGAACAAATGATGGTTGCTAGGGTGCACTCTTTTCAGACATGATTGTCTATTTTGGCTTGAGTTTTATAAAAATAATTAATAACATGGTCCAATATGCAATGTGTTGATGTTCATCTGAGATTCTATTTGCATTTTATTTTATATCTTTTTTTTATAATTATATGTAATTTTATATGATATATGAAATTACACATTACATATTAAATGTATGGTCTTTGGTATCAGTACATAGTAAAACAAATCATCTGGTCCTTACCAGGTAGAAATAGGTAAATACAACCTTAAATGAACAACAACACTGCAACAGACCCTGCTAAAGGGTGATCCTCAAGAGTCTGTCCTTGGCCCTGATGTGATGTAGTCCTTGCATATGACCTAGGGACACAGTAAACCTTTTACTTATTTATAGCACCACTATACTTAATCTCATTGAATGGAGGAATAAAGTAATGAGCCCTAATGTTCTTTTGACCTGGGGAGAAAAAGCATGAAGCTTGGCAGATATCATTTTTAATCTATAATGACTTCTTTGTTCAATGATTCATCATTGCCAAGGTTGCTGTATTTATAGACTTATTGCCACAGTGTGACACTCAATATTAGACGATTCATACAACATCTGAAATACTGACACAAAAGAGGACCTGGGCAATCATCAAATTTTTCACTGTTATTAGCCAGGTTTCAAAATTCTATTTTTAATTCTGCTTATCCCTTTTAACATTTAAATAATGTTCATGTAAAGTGTATAAAACATTTGCAATAATTGAGCAGCCTTTTTTTTTTATAAGCTCTAGTTGTGGCTCCAGGGACCATTAAGCTCAGGGGCCTGTAGGGTCCAGCTGGTATGTGTAACGGCCTGACAGAGGAATAGAGGGTGAAATAAATGGCTTAAGTTGACTGCAGCCATGAAGGGGGCCACAGCACAGAGCAAAAAGGGCCATGACGCTGATGAATGTGGGGAAGGACACGGAGGCGACCTCTGGATGAAATGAAACCACTGGGATATAAAAGAGGGGGAGCAGGATATTAAAGAAGGAGGGAAGAGCCAGACAGACAGAGGAGGAGAAATGGATGGACAAATGGACACATAGATAAATGAAAATGGAGCAGAATATATAGTATATTGATAGATAGAAAAGAAACTTTGTAAATTGTAAAGGATGCTGGATGCTGCAGGTTATAAATGTTCCCCGTTCACAATTTCTGCTGCACATTTATTATTTAAACACAAATCAGCAAGTCTCTGTAGGTTAAAAACAAATTATTATTAAAGACAAAAAAAAAAGAAATCACTATCTTAAATCCCAGCAGTTGAATGCAGCATCAGCTGTGTATACTTCACCTATATGAAACATGTCAATAAGTAATTATCATGTAATTGATTCAAATCAGGTTAGACCCAAACCATCATAACTCATAACTTAATATTCTGAAGCTCTTCGTCCTCAATAATGCTCTATTGCTGTCGCAAGCAAGATGGCAGGAATAAACTCTTAACAATAAACTTTCAATTTCCATTCTTTCTAAGGGACTGGCTTGGCAAACAAGTACCTCTTCCAGAAACAATATTTGTAATATCCAAGATTTCCCCAGACAGATTCAATCACTAAATTGAATTACTTCCCCATTCTCTAAGATTCATCCCAGACCCCGTGTCACTCCTAACCTCTATTTTTGCAGGCATGTTGTGAATAATGTAGAAGAATGAGTCCTTTAAGTGGAGCGCCATCATATTTAGGAGACATTATATAGATCTGACTCAAAGACATCCATGCTGGGCACAAATCTTGACCTAATATTTTACTAGTTGCAGTCATCATTCAGCATTTCTGTCAACTACAAATGACTTCTTTGGAGTTAGGATCTATTATAAGCCTGTAGGACACCAGGAGAAATAAAGGTCATTGGTCAGTGCTGTTTTTCTGGGTGGATATGTACATTTTGCACTGGAATTTTCATGTAGCTCTCAGATTGAACAGCAAATGTGTATCACATAAGTTTTATTATTTTAAGATAAAGTGAATACCATGGCATTTATCCTTTATTACTTTGAGTTAAAATGCATCCACTGTAAGCTTACCTGCAGTGGCAGAGGAGGTGTGACTGGAGAGGGTAGGCTGTGTGCTGGTGATTGGTTCTGCTTATGAGAAGGTGGGGATTGTGAAGGATGAACTGAACCGAGACTGGAGGAAGTACAAGAGGAGGCGTTGCCTGTCAAAGATCCAGTGACTGGTAACTTGATTGGAGGAGTCAGTGGATGATGGGATGGCAGCTGATTGAGAGGTTGGAGGTGTGCTGACCCACATTGTTGCTCTCGTTCACGTTCACGTTCACGTTCTCGCTGCTGCTCTCGCTCTCTCTGTTGCTCTCGCTCTCGTTCTCGCTGTTGCTCTCGCTCTCTGTGTTCCCGTTCTCGTTGCTGCTGCTGCTGCTGCTGGTGGTGGTGCTGTTGTATTTGTTGGAGATGCTGAAGATGCTGGAGTTGGGAGTTGAGAGATGAGGTAGCTGCAGAAGAAAAATGGCATTAAGAGCTGATCATGACAGTGTTCATAAAAGTGCATGACATCGAAAACTACCAAAAAGCTACCTATAGAAAGTTATTACAACTTTTATCAAGCAGATGTCATGTTAACATTTACTAATATATATTAAGTGCTATGGCATTTCCCAGGCTTAAATTTCATTCAATTCAAATTCAACTATGTACAGTAGATTTCTTTAATTCTGATATTTTACTGTTTGATATTGGTCTTGGTTTCACAGGCAGAGTGAAAATTATTTAACTTACTGTTATTTATTGTAAATAGGCCACTTATACACTATACACTTCTGGTTAGATACTAACTGCATTTCATTGGCTCTGTACATGTACCTTGCACAATGACAATGAACTTGAATTGAATCGAATCGAATCGAATTAGGAAAAAAGCTTAACAACTTCAGTAGATACTGTTTGTCTGAATCTAGTCGCGTTCTCCCAGTGTTTATGGTTTTCTTCCAAATTCTCTCCAAATTATGTAATTTAACTTAACATTAAAATTAACAGAAGTAGACTTTATATTTGCTGATTGAACCATACAATTATATGTAGATTTTTGTGAAGATCTCCTTTAAATCTTATATAGATGCAATAGAACACTACCAACTATTAGATCCCTTCTAAAACTTTGTGAATCTATTTGAGTTCCATTCTATGGTATTGAAATTATTGAGCAAAAAATCTCTTCTAGAAGCCCCAGTTAAAGTGCAATACTTTGCCCCAGGCTATATAAAGATGTCTCCTTTGATGTGGGTGCATTTCTCCAGTTCCCTGATCTGAATGGCCCTTAGAGTTCATTTAGTGTAATTCACAGTGCTTCATATCTGTGGCTGATCTATTGCAGTTCTCACTAGACTCAGACTGGGGGCTTCATTTTTAGGCACACTGAGATTATTGCCAGTTTTAGATAGATTAATTTGGCAGAAAATATCAATAGTGGATTTGTTTAATAGCATGACACCAACTATCATACTTCTATCTAGCGTTCACAAATGTTTTATATATATATATATATATATATATATATATATATATATATATATATATATATATATATATATATATATATATATATATATATATTTCTATAGTGTCTTAACATTAGATAAATATTACAAAAAAGTACTTGTCTTTGTACTTGTTATATGTTTACAAAGACAAAAAGGTTTTATATAAAGTAACGAGCAGAACATTCACATCAGAAATAATGCATTTTGATTTGCTGGAATATTTCAATTTGACAGGAAAACAAATCACCCCAAATGGTATGAACTACAATAGATAGACGCGGGAGATATAGATGCAGCAAAATTCATTTGTTAGCAGCAGACACACCAGCAGCCATAATTAATTGATGTACTTCAATTATTAAAAGCAGGATTTTTTTCCTCTTGAAGAAAACTGGGAAAATACATTACGGCTGGCACGTCTTTGATTAGAGTGGCTATTTGTGCTTAAGAGCCCAACAGGAATGCATTTGATCCTCTTTTCTACTCCAAGAAGCAAGGAAATCAGAGAAGAAGAACAAAAAAGTGTCTCTCGACCAGTAAACAGGCCACTTTTTATATTTCTTCTATCTGCTGACACGTTGACACCACTCTCACACCCTGCCATGAATTATATATGGCATCTGCACCCGCAAAAAAAAGTCAAGAGTCCAATTCATGCTTGAAATGTTGGGGCAAGTTGTCTTGCAGGCCTTGACAGAGCAAAGTATATGTGGCGCTCTCACAACTCAGAAGCAGTCGGAACGAAACTACTAGTGGAAAAGGAGAGCAAAGAACAGAAGGCTGCAAGGGAGGAGGGGGAAAAAAGTGAATTTAAGAAGAAGGCTGAAAAAAAAAACAGATTTCTGTCAGAAAATTATCGCAACCTGAGGAAAGATCAAAAGCAAAAGCAGGCCCTTCTCCCGACTCCACTGACGGGTCCAGAAAAAGAGATGGAACAACAAAAGGAGTGTGAAGAGAAGAAAAACAAATAGAGAGAGGCAGACAGTGAAAGCACTGAAGAAACCCCCATGTGGCCCTATTATGTGGGCACCACTGCAGGTAACAGAATGTCTTAACGGCAATGCTTTATAAATGCTGTCATCTTGTTAAGGAGAGCCACTGACCTTCCACTCTCCTTAAAAGACTAGAGCAAATTCTTCAGGTCTGCTCTAATCACAGAGAGCAACAGAGCTAATTGTCAGGGTGGATTGTGCACTGCAGGCTCTAAAGGCATAATTAAAAATAGAAGACTGTTCAGAATAAAACACTTAGATATGATTATATTCAAGCAACTTCTTTTTTGAAATCTGTCATAAAGGATGGAAAATATGGAAAATAATTTTATATTATAAAAATGTATTACATTAGATTCTTGAATTATTGCAAACAGAGGTAGGAGTTAATTCTTCATCTCCTGCTTAATTTTTAATCCAACAGACTACTGAATTCCCCCAAGGTTTCTGTGTGTTGTGACTTTATCGATTAAGCAATGTGATGTAAAAAGTAGTTAACACACAGAAACATAAAACATAATACCGGAAGTGCGATTGACTCAGTGACTTATTGCTTACAAAATAAATCTATTTCTATTAATTTCCTGTAAGTATCAAAGCTTCATTAATGCACTATTGAAATTAATATGGAATATTATAGCACTAATTCAGTAAACATTTAAGCCTGAGCCTATCCCAGGAACACCATTGATGGTATGCTAGTTAACCACAGGTCACCTTGCAAATACATTTACACATAAGAGCAGTCTAAACTTCAGTTGAATCTGATGGCTTGGTATTAAAGAATAAAGTTATAGAGTTTATAAACTTATAGAGGACAAATTTATATATAAACTTATAGGGGGATACACTTATAGAGACAAATTTCTACATTTATATATTATAGCAAATATTTTTATTTAAATTATTTCTGTAAACAAAAAAATATATATATGAATGACTGGTAAATATGCTACACAAATAGCATTTAAATAATTAATTAAGTAATTAAATTGCTTTACTGTAAACCAACCGTGAAACTCAAGACTTTCATTAAAACTATTGGCACCCTTTTAAAGAATAGGGAAAAAACATTGTACATGTAAAATACCATTTTTATGTTTTCTCTTTCTTTTTTTCTGAGGACCTGAAAAAAGGCTACCATGTTTTCCTCTTTCATCCACCATTTATGTTCTTGTTGAACTCTTTCTAATCTAGCATTTCTTTTTAACTTACTTTCACCCTAGAGCCATGAGAAAGGAGACAAGAAGACAAACCCACCAGATGAGATCACAGGATTTCCTCTATTAAACAGAACCTTGTTTGGCTGACCTCTGTGCCCAAGCACAGAGTGAGTGTGTGTGTGTGTGTGTGTGTGTGTGTGTGTGTGTGTGTGTGTGTGTGTGTGTGTGTGTGTGTGGTGTGTGTGTGTGTGTGTGTGTGAGAGAGAGAAAGAGAGAGAGAGAGAGAGAGAGAGAGAGAGAGAGAGAGAGAGAGAGAGAGAGATGTGGCTGATTGTCAGGGGTGAACAGAGAGGTCACTATGAGCAGGATGGATAGTATGTGCTGCTATTTTTGCTCCTTATAGAAGGAGAGCTGTAACTACTTTTCCCATTACTCCACAGCACCTGTGTGTCCAAACACCATTTACACATCAGGGCCAGATTTTTAATGTGTGTGTGTGTGTGTGTGTGTGTGTGTGTGTGTGTGTGTGTGTGTGTGTGTGTGTGTGTGTGTGTGTGTGTGTGTGTGTGTGCTACATCACATCCACACTGCTTACCCCAGGGGCTCAGACAGTACTAAAAAGGTCCAGATACAGCGATTTGGATAGGGATCAGACAGCACTAAATGATAGGCAGCCTAAGTGGTCCAGAGGGTTCAGGGGACTAGAGAAAGCCTGTTGGGATCAGGACACAGAGCTGGCGCTACGAGTTACACGACATATCACCTATATCAGTATTCTCATCCCTAGAGGGGGATTTAGATGGGGTTTTAAGTGTATTCAGGGAGGATGAGGTGGAAAAGTAGTTGAAAAGTGTATGTAAAGCTATGTATGTAATAATAAAAAATAGTTTTTTTTAAAGGAAATGACTCTTCTAAGGCCAGTACATCACTATCCCAAAAAAGACAGTATAGTTTCCTAAATTTCTATAATATACTGGTTATTAGTTTATGTGTAATTAATTTTAATAATCTGCTTTGCAATCTAATATAATTTTGTATTCCAAATTTTTGTATAAGTTTGTTTGGGGACTCCAATCCACAAAGATGGAAGTTTTTAATTCTTAATCTCATACAGGAGCATGTGATGGTGTTTTTAAAACCTGTGAAATGATGATGCACTTCTGATTGTGTGATGGTTTAATATGATCAGGCCCTAATAAAGTTTAATAACAAACCTTTATTATAAATTGATTAATACAAATTTTGATTGTCAATTTGATTAATAAAAAAAAGAAGCTGAATTTGTCTTACTTTACTAATCCTATAAATAATGTTGATAAACCTTTCTCGATGTCTTCCTTTTTTTAAAGTAATTCGAAGACCTCAGGCTGGAATTAAACGGTATCATGCCCCTGACACCTCTTGTAATTCAAATATTTCTTCAGCCCTCGTAAATTCTTCTCTTCTCTCAGAGGTCAACTCTTCATACTCTCGAATGCCCCCTGCCTCAGTTTTCCTTGCCCAACACCACTGAGGTCTCTCTTGTGCCCCTGCTCCATCCATTGAGTGTGTGGCAGCGGGTAAAGAGCCTCATGCAAAATTTATGCTCACCCGGCAGTTTCAGTGGGCGGAAAAATCAATAGAGGTAGGCACTGATGCGTCGGAGAGACAGTGTGCCGGTTGACAGACAGTAAAAGCCTTAGGGGTGTGTGTATTTGTGTGTGTGCGTATCTGTGTGAGCATGTGGGGAGAGACAGGGGTCTGCATTTGCCGATCCAGAGATGGACCACAGCCTTCGCGCTCTGTCTTCCTTGTATCAGAGGGATTATTGCGCTAGGTTCAGAGCCTACCTGAAAAGCACAGAAAGCGCTTTAAATGGAGCACACAGTGTTTCTGTCGAAAAATATATGTTTCAAAAACCACCTTGCATTTTTTTTTTATGTGAGTGATCGTTATTCTGCACCACTGCGGTAGATGAGCGCAAACTTACAGTCATGTTGAAATGAAAAGAAGAACTTATTTGTTGTGCAAAACAAATCTGGGTGAGTAAAAACAAGCCGGATTTCAGCCGGATAAATGCAAAACAATGGGATTTTTCCCCCTCTCCCTCCACTTTAATTATTCCCTTTGCTTTCTTGTAAATCTGTTCACACTTACCCAGAAGCGACTGGATAAGGACAGGAGGGTGATACAAGTTGAAAGAATTTAAAAGAGGAGAAAATGAGAGAGGCATCATGCCCACAAGTCGTGCAGTGTTACTGATTACCAATGCACATGCTGACATGTCACTGCCTGTGATGTTAAATGCTCTTTAAAACCAGTCCAGTGAAGGCAAAAGCAGAAGCGGTGTGAAAAAAAAATGCTGATATAAAACACATATGATCAAGAAGTAGATCAGATACATATTCAATAAACTGTATATTGTCAGTCTTTCTGTTATGTACTCAGCTGCAGTTGTTTTTGTGGGATTTGTTTTTTTTTTTTTTTTTGCAAAAGTGAGGTAGATTGAAAAAAAAAGTCTCTGAATAGAAACGCAATGTGGTTTCTGTTTCTCTCCACGCAGCATTTAATAGAAGCTCAGCTCTTCTGTGAAGTAGCAGCCCGATTTTTGTCGGTTTAGTGGTTTCTCTCTCTGCATGGCCTATAAGGCACATGAGCGATGTATGATGAATGAAGTGCTGCTGCTTATGCGCTTATCATGCTCGGTGAGCAGCAACAGGTTCAGCCGAGGTAAATGAAATTTCTCTCCAGCACAATATATCATCACAGCAAATGTATGTATGCACCCCAAACTTACACAAGCAACCTGAGTCAAATGCTGACAGAGTGTGTGATGGGTAAGGGAAATGAAGGAAAAGGAGGTAATGGGTATGCAGAGGTGGTGCTTGGGGTGAGATGCAGCGAGAGCTGTGGTAGCAGAGTGTATTTTAATATGAAGTGGTGTTTCCTCTACTTTACTTTTTAAAGAGGTAGTGGGAGTAAATTGAATGTCTGTATGTTCAGTGGATAATTTAACACAGGTGGTTTGTTTGGAGAAGATAAATCATAAAAATCACAACACTGGCTAGAGGCAAATGTGGGCTAATCTAGTACTGACACACAGAACAACAAGAGGTGTCCGGATTGTTGCAGTATTTTCTCTAAGATAATTTATTATAATTTAATTTAGTTTAATTCAACTTAATTTGTCTATTGCTTTCAACAATAGTGGTTGTAAAAACGCAGATCCTTAGCAAGAGGTGATATTGTCAAGAAGAATTTTCCAGATATTAAGGCCGAAGTCTCATATATATAAATCACTACCCATCGACAGTTGTGCTGTAAAGTCAAACCGAATTAACTGTGTCCAGATCTGTCAAAGTGCTCGCTTTATAACAAATTAAAGATCAGCAGGGCAGATAAATCAAGTCGTTTATTAGAGTTACAGAAGAAATATGGCTTGAGAGAGCCAAATGTTAGCTGTAGTGTAAGTGTAAAGAAAAGGAAAAATTGTCAGGCGAGCGTAACATAAACTCCCTAATGACATGGGGGTGGGGGAGCGGTGGTTCAGGGGGGGAAACAGGAGGAAAAAGGGAAAGGGAAGGTGAGAAGTTGCATGTTTGAGGGCAGAAGACACACTTAAGCTATCTCTCTGTCTCGCCTTCGCTCTCGACTTTCTTAGCAGTTCAGAGGCAGATGTAAGACTTGGGCTGTAATAGATATCTGTGGTCTACTTATGTGCTACTTGATCCAGCTGCTATGTGCCTATACCAAGGACCCCCTTGGGACCATTACACTCTCCAGTCCTTCCTCTGAGACCTCTTTCAGCCCTCTTTAACACTTAACACGAGCCCCCCCTGAACCCAAAGCACTGCCACCCCACCTTCCGTAGAAAGCATGGCTATTAATTAAGGTAATGAGGACTTGAACCAGCAATTAGAAACCGCAGACAGCTTTTAGTCACTGTTTTTTCTCCTTCCAAAGGGGACTTGGTTTCAGCACCATCTGCTGAGTTTAAACTCACCACAAGGTCTTGTGTTTCGGGGAGAAGAGGAACACGTTATCTGAGATTCAGACCTTCACGTGACCCCAGGGTTCGATTTTTGGAACATCTCAGATTTTGAGTTTTCATCTCTTTTTTTCTGCCTCCCTCTGATATGAAATGACAAATAAAAGCAGCATTGTATGTCAGAGAGCTCTTGTGACTGAATGTGGAAGTGATCCATTTCTGAGAAGTGATCCCGGTTAAAATATATTGCAGCACTTTAAGGTCTATCGATTTGTTATTATGGCTGAATGTATTTGAATAGAGAAGCCGGAGCTGCCTGTATGTGTATTGAAAAACAGTTTGATTTGTATTGATAGGCTGATTCTTAAGATATTGATTAGATGTTGAGGTTATAATGACATGGCTGGATTTGTGTAACATTTGTATTGATTCTTGGGTAAGTGGGCATTGATAAGCTGCTAGGTTACTATTGATTGCTGTTGACATTCAAGACATAGTGCACTATACCACTATAACACAAAAAAAAATTTTTTCTCCCTTCTTTTCAAATATAAGTGTCCAAAAATGGAAAAGTGTATTTCCTTACAACATTGCCAATGAGCTATAATACAGGGGTAAAAAAAAAAAAAAGCTATGCTCCTACAGGACAGACCTTTTAAACTTCACATTTTCCAAGCGATTGAACTAAAAGGCAGGCTTAGCCCATCAGAAGCTCTTTTTCTGCACCTCACCCTATATTTTAGCAACTTTTCCATCTATCAAAGAGAGCTTTCATGCTCTTCTAACATGAAATGGCATACCTTTGCCTTCACGTTCACACAAAAGGTACATATTTGTGTCAATAGGGGTGTTAGAAATCTCTACCACTTTCTCTAAAAGCTTCAACAAAAAGCTTGAAGCTTCAGTTCTCAAAGTCAGAGTACCAAGTAATATGTTATATTATTCACACACACACACACACACACACACACACACACACACACACACACACACACACACACACACACACACACACACACACACACACACACAATCACATGCACATACAGAAACACACAAAAGGAGTGACATATTGTCACTCCAGTGACAGAACACAATTGTCGTCGCAGTACGATAACCCCTTTTTCATTGCAGTTCACTTCCATGAAATTACCATTAGCATTACGACTCATGCAGAACTGAGATAAATGTAAAAACGTCACCCAATTCAACCAAAGAAGAATGCCAGTTTCCCCAGATTACCATCTCTCTCCCTCTCTCTTTCTCTTTCTCAATGCTGCCAAGTGTAGTATTTCATTTACAACATATCGTTGGTTTTTCTTCTCTCACTGACCATGTAAATCACTAATCAATTTCCATTTCCAAGGCCTGATGATGGGTTGTCACTGAACGCTTATGAATCGCCATATAGCAGCCAAGCACAAGACCTTTAATAATGGAGAGGTGAACATCTCAGAGGAGAACGAAAAAAGAGTCAGGGAGAGTACATGAAAAAAGGACTACACTTGAATAAGTCTATGAAATTGTAGCTGATAGTTTAAGTGGCCTAAAACTCCTTATTAAATCAAACCAAATTAAAAGGTTTTTGTAGTATATTATTTTACAGGATTGTAAAAGACTTTAAAGGCCAATGTTAATTAGATTTTTCTGCAAATTTTCATCTTTCATATCTTTCATTCCCTGCCTTTATTGTTTTTCTTACTTCCAAAATTCAGTGGCACTATCAGTATCTACTTCTTTATCTGTTTGCTACTATTTGCATCGCTATTTGTGCAGTAGTTGTATCTGTATAGCAGGAGCATCAATTATGAAGATTTAAATAAAATGCGATAATTTTTTTAATAGAGCAGTGGCTCTACTGGGAAATGACATTAAGATGTAAATCTTTATGTTAAATGAGTCTCATATTCATATTTGAGTTTGTATCTCTTTAAAACACCATCTTTTTGAATTTATTAATGTATTCAAATCTGGTTACATTCCAACTACTTCAATACCTTCAATATTAACTACCTTTGGATCTGAGCACACTTCTCCATCCCTGATTCATTTTGGTTGAGCAGAATTCTTTTTCTACATTCTGCCTCATCATCATCATCATCGTCATCATCATCATCATCATCATCATCATCATCATCATCATCATCAATATCATCCCATGCCTGTGTTAAGTCTTTGTCCATCTCTGCCTGCACACTCTGACTCCAGCTCTCCCTCTCTTATTTAAATATCTGAGTGAGCGCAGGCAGGCAGCAAAAATTCAGGAGCCCACACCATGCCAGAGAAAGTGCGCACTGAGCGATTTGTTTAATTTAATGCCAGTGTTGAGGAGCTTAAGTCATTTCAGGCCTTTCTGCACCACTTCCCCATCAGAGACAAACGTCAAACGGCTGCAACCTTTTAAAAAAAAAACCTTTATTGGGTCTCTTCAATTATTTGGAGACTGATGCTATTACCATAAAATATACAGTACATAGCAAACACGGCTGAGGATGTTGAATGCAAGAAGAAGAAAGAAAGAAATGGCAGACCTTGTCAAGAATAACAGAAGTATCTGGTTTAAACTTGTGTTCCTGACCTGGTGTTTCTGCACCGCATGCTTGTGTCTCTGTGCTTTGCTATACAAGCAGCAAGACAAAGAGGCCGGCTCAATTGAAACAGACAAAGCCATATCCGATTATCATTATTATTGTCTATTTCAATCTGGCCTCGCTCTCTCGTATGCGCACTGTGGCGGTTTCTTCTTTTCAGCGTTTAGACAGAGTGACAATGCCACCAGTCACATTTAAAACGAACAGCATGTGGCAGACCAGGCGGCTGCTGAGTTCGCTTCAAGACCACAAATGCCACAAATACGCCAAACAGAAGCAGCAGGAATTTAGAAGACACTCGAAGGACTTTCATTGCCTGTAGCATTTCAGCTTTAAGAGGAGTGAGGATGTAATCTTCTTCTGATCTGTCTCCTGTTTTATAATAAACAGACTCGTGCTCAGAAAGCACACAATCCTATACTTTAATCATAAAGCAATAACTGTTTGGAGAATGATCTGGAAAATAAATTGTATGTAAAATGTATCCATGTTGTTTCATTCCATTGTCCTTTCATGTGTTTTCTTTGACATCATGCGCTCTATAGGTTTATGTATTTCCACACCATAGCGTGTCTGTGTGTACATTACAATTTGTGTTATTTTTTGTTTCTAACCCACTGTCATATGCAGTCACCTGGCAGCATACTTGCAAGCTGCTTATTCAAGTCAGACAATATTCAGAGGGGGGAAAAAAGGCAAGAGAACAGGATGGAGGAGGAACCCGAGCGATATCAGAGGTGTATAGGAGATGAAAAGCTTAATTTCTGCCGGGACTGCCTCGGAGAGCGAGCGCCAGCGCAACCCTCCCTGTCTCCGACGCCACCTCTCACTCTCAATTATTTGGCTCCTGTCACAACAAATCAATCAAATTACTCCAGCAAGCCTGTGTGCAGGTGCTGCTAGCACATCGCCAGTTGCATTAGCTTTGAAATGTATGAGAGCTCTAGCAATTTTATCACTCTTATTTATTTAATGCGACTTGCTCCCCTGCGAGTCATCTTACAACTGCTGCAAAGTTAAATCATTAAAGGACATTACAGAAGGCTGACTGTGGGGAGCACTTTAAATTAAACACAGAGAAAGACAGAGTGTGTGTGTGTGTGAGAGAGAGAGAGAGAGAGAGAGAGAGAGAGAGAGAGAGAGAGAGAGAGAGAGAGAGAGTGAGAGAGACTTTTTTTTGCACCAGTATCATGTTGAAAAAGAGAGAGCTTTACATTTGAATACTGAGGATGAACAACAGAATAAGCTTTGGTAGAGTTCATTTCTGAGACATTGAGAAACCTCAATTAAAATGAACTCCTTTCATTTTGACCTCTTTTAGGAATTTCTGAGAATCCAAAAACACATTGTTAGTATATAATGCACACACCTGGGCTAAGTTTAGACACATACTTAAGAAACTGAATCCTTGATCCGTAACTGTGTCCTGTCTTAACTGTAAGTTGAATAAAATCACTAACAAAATATTCTTTATCCTGATCAGGGCCATAGTAAACCTGGAGCCTGTCCCAGAAACACTGCATGTGAGACAGGAATACACCCTCTATGGGATATCAGTCCATCAAATACAGCAAAACATATATATATCAAAGCAATGTTGACTGACTGAGAATTTTGCCTTTATAAGGATGTACAGACATAAAAGATACATTAAATAAAAAAATAAACAAATTTTCTGCAGTGCCTGTCCCACAAAATATCAAACCATATATCTTTTCTGCTTTACTGCTGCTCCGCATCGTCTGACAAACTCTAATTATCAACCTTGCTGTCATCTACTTAGTGTTAACTTTACAAATCCTAGAGGTTCAAGTTTCTTTTTAAACTAAAATAAGCTTGTCTGAAATGTTGAGGTCCCTGATCTGCCTGTTTTCTTATCCAGTTATGCATTTTCATCTGAAGCCACCCAGCTCTTTTGACAGAAGACGCCATTCCAGAGGGAGCGAGAAGCTGTTCTCTTAGTGTAGTGATTAGAGCCAACACGACTCCTCATTAGCCTACATGAGCTGAGAGACGCAGGCAATTACCCCCCGCACCCCTGAGTGCCGTTTTATGTTTCCTACGGAGAACGCACTTATGCGCGCACACACACACACACACACACACACACACACACACACACACACACACACACACACACACACACACACACACACACAATGTAGCCCTCCATTCAACCCCCTCTCTGCACGGTACACTGCAAGCTCTGATGCATCTGTGACCAGGCAGCTTACAATATGAATATGAAAGAGTCTGACTCTACATTTGTTCTGCATTAACTCAGAGAGATACTGACAAGCGGGGAGGCTGATGTTTCATTTGCTGCACATGTCTGTGGGGAACAGACTGGAGCACTACATTAGTGTTTCCAAAAACACTTGAATTGGTCATGAAAAGAAAGTTATTTATGATCTAAGGTTGAATTCATTCTGTCTCGTAAAATTAGGCTAGCTGAACAACAGAACGAAAATCAACACGGATGCTGTTTTCAGAGGAACCTGAAGTTTGCTTTAATTGGTTGTGCTAGAATACAGAAAATGGAGGACAAATTGAATAAAAGTTGAAATGTTTCAGACGATATAATTAAATTTGACAGTCAAAGAAATGAAAACATGAGACACTGCGACAATAGTCTTCTATAACATTTCATTCTGGCTTTGTTTATCCTACAACAGTTTACTCTTTTACACTAAATCCAACTGATTTTATTTTTATAGAATGCCAGCATTGTTCTGTCATTGCCGGTGTCTCTAATAAAATCCCTATAATGATCTAGAGGTAATTACAATGACATATTTGGTTCCATCTTTTTCTTTAACACATCTGTTAAACAAAAGTTTACCTACATTATCAATCAGAAACTAAAGAAAAGGTAAAGTAAAGGTGCTTTATACTTGTCACATGTATATTAAAACACAGTGAAATTCTAACTTCTCATATCACAACTATGTTAGGAAGCTGGCGTCAAAGCGCAGGGTCAGCCATGATACAGATGTTAGGGGCCTTGCTTAAGGACCCACAAGTGGCAGCTTAGTGATGCTGGGGCTTGAATTACCCACCTTCCGACCAGTAACCCAGAGCCATTACCACTGAACTACCACTTACCATTTAAAGATATAATAGCTTAATTGAAAGTATCATCACTAATTATTGCTAATTATCAGCACTAATGAGTCACAATGCTTCTCAAAAACACTACAAGCTAACTTATCTTTTTTTTTTTTTATAATAGATGCACATTACAGTACCTATCATTGTCCAAAATTACCTTCAATTTAAACTTAACCAGCTTCACAGTCTTAAGGTGACAGAATAATTAATTATTACTCTGTAATAATAATTAGAGAAATATTCTCATCTAAAATTATTTTTTGCTGCATCAGGTAGAATTTATTTTTTTTAGCTTTGCTGTATGTTTACAATCTATTTAATTCTCTTTGTGCTAACTCTTATCATTAGTTAGTGTATTCTGTACCAGGATGTGCTGACCTGAAGATATCACAACAAAAGATTGGTGGCTGGAATGAAAAAAAAAAAAATAGATAACTGATACGTGTTGTGATGTGAAGATAATTTCATCATGCATTGAGTGACGTCTCTACAAATAAGTTATTGCATAAATGTGTAATGTGTTAAAAAGTGTAATAATTTTTTCCTAATCTAATCTAATGTTCAGATCCTGCCTTTAGGTTTATCATTCCTCTCTCTGCACTCTAGCTGGTGCTATTCTGATAAAAACATATAAAGTCTATATGTTATAAGTCATATGTTATGTAAACATATGACTTATAACATATAGACTTTATATATATATATATATATATATATATATATATATATATATATATATATATATATATATATATATATATATATATACAGTGCCCTCCACAATTATTGGCACCCCTGTTTAAGATGTGGTCGTGGACTTCAAAAAATTCTCCTTTTTTTTAAAACAACATAGAACCCAAATGCAAAAAAAGAGAAAAATCCAACCTTTTATTTAAGTACATAACTTTGGTGGTAAAAAAATCACACATTTAGAAAAAAAAAAAAAACTTGAAATCATGTGTGCCACAATTATTGGCACCCCTGATGTTAATACTTTGTACAACCTCCTTTTGCCAACAAGACAGCACTTAATCTCCTCCTATAACATTTCACAAGATTGGAGAACACAGAGAGAGGAATTTTTGACCATTCATCTTTGCACAATCTTTCTAGATCATCCAGTGTCCTGGGTCCTCTCTTATGCACTCTTCTCTTTAGCTCGCCCCACAGGTTTTCGATTGGGTTGAGGTCTGGGGACTGAGATGGCCATGGGAGGACCTTGAGTTTGTGACTGCTGAACCACTTTTGTGTAGATTTTGCCACATGTTTTGGATCATTATCCTGCTGAAAGACCCAATGACGACACATCTTCAGCTTTCTGGCAGAGGCCATCAGGTTTTTATTTAAAATATCCTGGTACTTCAAAGCATTCATAATGCCATGCACCCTAACAAGGTTCCCAGGGCCTTTGGAAGAGAAACAGGCCCACAGCATCACAGATCCTCCACCATACTTCACGGTGGGCATGAGGTGCTTTTCGGCATACTCATTCGCCAGACCCACTTAGAGTGTTTGTTGTCAAAAAGCTCAATCTTAGTCTCATCTGACCAAAGCACACGATCCCAGTTGAAGTCCCAGTACCGCTTAGCAAACTCCAGACGTTTACGTTTGTGAGTGTTAGTGAGAAAAGGCTTTTTCCTTGCATGACTCCCAAACAGCTTGTTGGCATGTAGAGAGCGTCTGATGGTTGTTTTGGAGACTCTGTGACCCCAAGATGCCACTCTTTGATGCAATTCTGTGACGGTGAGCTTGGGAAATTTTTTTACTTCTCTTACCATCCTCCTCACTGTGCGTTGTGGCAAGATAAACTTGGGACCTCTTCCAGCCTTGTTTGTCACTGTTCCAGTTGTTTTAAACTTCTTAATGATTCCTCTGACTGTAGATACCGGCAAGTTAAGGCGAGTGGCTATTTTCTTGTAGCCATTGCCTGACTTATGAAGGTCGACACACATCTGCCTTACTTGAATGGTGTGTTCTCTTGTCTTTGCCATGTTGACAAATGGGTAAGAGAATTAGGCCTCTGTGTCACGTCATATTTATACCCCAGGGAAACAGGAAATCATGAATTACTAATTAAAAGTCCCTAGATACCCTGACCAACCTTAGCAACTACAGAAAAATATATTTAAAAAAAAAATAAAAAATTAAATTTTTCAGAGGAATTGTTAGGGGTGCCAATAATTGTGGCACACATGATTTCAAGTTTTTTTTTTTTTTCTAAATGTGTGATTTTTTTTACCACCAAAGTTATGTACTTAAATAAAAGGTTGGATTTTTCTCTTTTTTTGCATTTGGGTTCTATGTTGTTTTAAAAAAAAGGAGAATTTTTAGAAGTCCACGACCACATCTTAAACAGGGGTGCCAATAATTGTGGAGGGCACTGTATATATATATATATAGTTCTTGCATTAGCAGGGGACACATTATCCTGAACAAATCCCAGAAAACAATTCACGTGTATTCTCTTTTTTATCTTGTTATAGGACATTTGTGATAAGGTACGATTCTGTGCATTCTTGCCAAAATATAGTTGTACTTTATTAGCAGCAGACATTGTAATCTTGTACAAATGCAGATAACAGTCAGAACAGGCCTGCTGGTATACAGGAAGAGCCCATGACTAGGCCAAATGACACTGAGGCACCAGAGACAATGCTAAAAGACATTGGCACTAAACTATACACATGAAAGTGTAATTCTAAAGTCAAAAAAATCTGTATCAGATCTGTGACATGTTTGATGTTAAAACAGAGTGGGGTGGGGTCAATCTGATCTGCAGAAAACCTAGCACGAAAATGTTCAAGATTAAAGGTTTCTAAGGCTTGTGAGTGGATTAATGCAATTCTGTGTAAGTCCCAGCTCAGACTGCAGAAAGACAAAGTAGACCATCTCAAATGTGAAAAGGAGACTTTTAAATCCACTGTGAAATCTGCCCGAGAACAGCTGAAGGAGGAGAGAGCAAGCCTGGCCTAACTGAAACAATGCTTCAGGAAAGTACTAATATGAGTAAAAGTGTTGCTTTCACACAGGTTCAGCTCTGTCTCTAACCTTTTAGAGATCTCCTGGCAATAGAAAAGAAATTCAAAACAAACGACTTAGAGGTGAGATTTCTAAAAGCAAGTCAGACATCATCAAGGAAAATGGAATCCTGAAAAGTGTGCTCTGTCAAGAATGGGAAGATCAACAAGAGCCTCTGGGCTATTATTCAGCACGGGTGAATCCAGTAACCCTAAAATGGGGGCCAGGTTTAAGATCCGTCCAAGCTACTTACCCGGTGGTTCAGCAAATACTTCCTAACATAATAGACCAAAAAGTTCACATTAAATGTCTATATGCCTTCTAAACACTCCTGACTCAATCATTTACAGGATTGCATACACAAGAAATGTAGTAATCAATGTTCATATAATAAAAGAGTTACTACATTGTGCCAATTTAGGCATTAGGTATATGGTTAGAATCCTATGCAAATAGTTTAGTACTCATTATTACATTTTGGCTCTCCTTTATTCTGAGTCTTTTTCTGTCTGTTCTGAAAAAGCACCAGAAAACCCTCAAGGGCAAAACTGCTTGGGTGTGCAAAGAGTGTATTGATAGGGATTTCCTTATTAGGGCTTAGACAGGCAGTATCTGCTTTCCATCCACTTTGGCTTGTCTTTGCCAGCTCTGCAAAATGCAGCATTAAAATGTCTTCATACTTTCACCAGCTGGCTATATTACAAAGGATGGTTTAACTATGGAATTTTTTATGTTCATATCCACCTTTCAAATTTCAACACACAAACAGTCTATAATAAATTGCTAATGATTTATATGAGGGTAAATATGAAGGCTTGTAATGGTAAATTGCCAGGGAATTTTCAAATGTAGGTTTCAGATGAATGTTTTAAAAAAAAAAATGCTCAGGTGCTGTGCTTAAAAACTAAGCAAATCATAAATGGCAAAGAAATACAAAGAAAGTACAGTGGAACCCGGTTAATTCGATGTCCTAGGGGGTTGCCAAAAAGCATCGAGATAACCGATGATCGAGATAAACGAAAATCAAAATGGCGGCAGTATATTAACGTGCTTGAAATTTCTTTATGTACATGATGTGCGTTAATAAATGAGAATGTGCATGCACGTGTTTTTGAAGGGTTTTTTTGCACAACAGCGTTGCTGCGATTTGTTTGATGAAGGCATGCTATAAAAATACATACAGTACGTTTGTTATGTCAGGAATCCACCTGCCACGCCCCCTTCGGCACCCTTCAGCGTGTCAGGTGCTTTCTCGGCGGCATAAAAGAATCGACATAACCGATAAAAAATGCTAAAACAAAGTGAGAATTTGCCGGTTCCACTTCAAAAACGTCGACTTAATAGGGTTGTCGAGATAACCGAGGGCGAGATAAGCGGGTTCCACTGTAAATCCTAGATTATCACTGGAAACAGTCTATTAGATCTGTATAGGAATAATGGATCAAATAAGATGTTAGTGGAGATACAGCTACTAGATACTCATTGTGCCATATGCAAATAGTGCTATAGCTACATTTACAGGATGGGTGGATTAAAGCTTTGCTCAAGGCCTCAGCAGTAGCAGCTTGGTGATGCTGGGATTTGAAATCATAACCTTCCGAGCCAACATCTAATATCTTTATCACTGAACTGCTGCCGCCCTATATTAAACATAAGCTTATCTATATGAGAAAACCCTCAGATTAGGGTTTTATTAGGGAATTATTAAACACGTTTTCTTTCTTTCATACTCTATTTGTTTAGGGAAAATAAATATCCACATGATTGCAAATTCATATTTTAACATTTTAACATTAGTAACTGATTATCTCTTTACATATCACATTTATTAAATATTTATAATTTTATAAATCTCTAAATGAGGTTTAAGATATTAGGTCCTAATTTGAGGTATCGTGTATTACTATTAAAATATGATTGATTTGATTTACTAACTTGCTGTTCCAAAATATGTTATTATTACCACTTAATATTTCACCTGTTATCTTATTATTTCAAATGAGCAGCTCAGAATTTCTAATTAGCAGCTTTTTTTCCAAAACATTATGTACAGTGCCTGTCAAAGTTTGGAAACACGTAGTCTTTTATAGCTTTTTGAGACACATGCATGTTCCCTTTTTTATATGCAACGAAAAGGCAAAAACACAAGATTTGGACAGTGAATGAAAAGAATGAAAGAAGAGTCCGAATGTGACATGTTTGGCTCTAACAGAAAAACCTATGGAAGACGGAGAACAGGAAAAAACATGTCTGTTACCAGGCTGCCACACACCCACAGTCAAACAAGGAGGTGGAAGCTGGTTCAGGGTTTTTAGGGTTGGACACTTGTTCTAGGTGAAATAAATACTGACCAGTGATTAAAAATATAAAAAATTAATTAATTAATTAATTAAAAAAATAAGAGGCGGAATTAAAACCTTTAACACATTTATTAACATCCTTTCTTTACTCAGATATAAAAAATTTATTTTTTATTAAAAAAAGTATTTTTATTTATAAATAATAAATTTTATTTATGCATTAATTAAACTCCAGCGAAAAATGTTGATTAAAGTATTAAAAACAAAATTTTTAAGGTACATTAAGAACAGATAAAAATGTGTGATTAAGTTGCGCTTACTCATGACAATCATGCAAATAATCGTGATTTCATATTTTAATCGATATATATCAATCATACTTCATACTGTAATATTACCTTGTTTGTTAAATATAACCAAAAGGAGTTTGCAATGTGTCTCTCAAAAATAATGAAAGACTGCGTTTCCAAACCTTTGACACACAGAATTATGCTTAAACATAATTAACATAGAAATAGGACATAGGACATTTTTTTATGCTCTGAGGTACAAAAAATCTAACAATCATGTAATGAGAAAAAGGGCCCTGTTTTTTTATCTTGAGGTCACTACATTTGGTGAATTTGATGAATTTAAGGAAAAAACAGTAATGTCAAACCAACATAAATAGTTAATAATTATTTGAGGCAGAGATGCTAAAAGGTTATAACTCAGCGTATTAGACTCCACTTTGCCTTCTATTTCAGAAGCTTCTAAAAAAGTTAAGCAGGATACATGGCATATAATCATGTTTAGAAATTCTTCTGCCTGCATGAGTGTTTATTAAAAGCTCAGATGCCGGGTTGCCTGTTGTTATTTATGCATGTTTGTGTCCATTAGAGACATCTTTTACTCTATCTGAGCTCTTCAGCTATCTGTCTATCCATCAGTCCATCTGTCCCTCGCCTCTCTTTTGGGCATTTTTTCTCCTGCCAGTGCATTATTTTAATCTCCAGCCTCTTGAAAAGGGGAAAAATGGGGCTAAGAGATGTGTTATTTTACATGCACTCACTGTATAACGTGGCTTTTTTAGTCAGGTATTAGTAAAGGAGTTTCATTTAAGATTTATGACTAATGGTTTCCCTCCTCCATTTAATGGTATAAAAGAGACAATGTTTTAAACATTAAAATGAAAACCATTTACAACTATGATCAAAAGAAAACACTTGCACATTAAAGTTTAAAAGAGGGGGGTGAAGGATGGAGAGAAAGACGGAGAAGAAGAGAGGACAGGAGGTTGCATCTACAGAGAGGAAAAAAAAATGTTGAAGTGCTTTTTGTACTGAGATGCAAAATGCTGACCTGTAATGTATATAACTGGCTGGTTTATTCCAGTGTTTTAATTTTCCACCTCTTTCCTTACACAACTGTGTTTTATACAGTCATAAATGTTCTGTACAGAACAGCGAGATTCCTTTCACATACACTTTGAGAAACCAGATTAGATCTTACATACCAGTAAGACTAGACATTAAATCCCATTCGAACAGCAGCTTTGAACTGTGTGTGCATACACTCCATAGGGAAAAAATATATATACAGAACCCAGTGACTGTCCATTTGTCCTAGTTGGTTATAGTTCTATGTACTGTAGAACCCTACAAGAGAGCAATTCTCATAAGGTATGTACTCCAAATAGAACTCTGTGAGGAAAACCTTTTATATTATTATTTTAGTATTATCTACGAATTGATCTTCAACCTTAGTGATATTTCTTAACAGATTTTGGGTAGACTTTTAAAACCAAACCCTTTCCATCATCTTCTCGTGGATAGTGCACTACAGACCAGAAATAAATGATTCCATTTAGAGCTCTTCAGTTTTTTCCTTTGGGGAAAACCTTACAAGTTCTTTGTGGAACCAAACAATAGAGGGACAATAGAGGGGATTCTTAAAAAAAAAATGTTTCAAGCAGAAACCAGAAAGATAAAACCGTAAATCATGACTGGATCTTAAGTCTGGTTATTATACAATACAGTATACAGTACTGTACTTTTTGTTGCCGTGTATAAGGAAATTAATTTGTACACATTATATATGAATAGAGAGTATATATTCTGAAAAGTATATATACATAGTTGGATGGGATCTGCATGATAAACTTTGTGTATATGTACATGGGTATCAAGCTTTATGATTGTACCATTGCTCTTGGCTAGTCTGGGTAAAGATTTAAGGTGAGGTGTAGAGTAAACTCCTACCTTGCAGGTTCTGGAGAGGGAGAGTCATGATGCCCCCAGCGGCTGCAGCAGCCACCAGTCCCTGTATATTGGCTGCTGTCGGCAAAGAGAGAACCAGGCCCTGCTGTCCACCCAGGTGCCCACCTGCATTAAAGGGGATGAGGATTGGCTGGTTCAGATTTGGTGCACCTCCCGAAATCACACCGCTCATAGCTGAGGCCAGTTGCTGTGCCACCAGGAGAGACTGAAATAACATTAGGAATCAATTAATAAATAAGCAGCATATATTTAATATAAATATAATGCATGTCTAAGCTTTAAAAAAAAATAATAAAGTATAAAATACAATAAATAGTGTTTTAAAACAATGATCAATAACAGCAATAAACTTTCATTGCTTTCTATGTATCCTCCTTATACATGCTTGGCAGGAGCAAATCATTTCTTTGAGGTTGTCAGTCCTTGGAAAGTCTTTAGTGAAACAAAATCTTTGCAATGTAATAAAAGATTTCTAGAATTTTCAAAAGAGGAACAAATGATTTGTATTTTTTCCAGTTATGGATTTACACTTTCATATAACAAACATATTTTATCTTCTTGTATATTAATTTGCAATTACCCAAGAAGAAAGTCCAGAAATACTCCACAAACTTTCCAAAATAAATCATTCCCAAAAAGTCACTGATTATGCTCAGTCACTGGAGTTTTGGG
Source organism: Silurus lanzhouensis (assembly GCA_039877035.1). Classification (NCBI taxonomy): domain Eukaryota; kingdom Metazoa; phylum Chordata; class Actinopteri; order Siluriformes; family Siluridae; genus Silurus; species Silurus lanzhouensis. The sequence continues at coordinate 2,377,077 of JBCEWE010000194.1, read as the reverse complement.
AAAGGAATGTTGTCCCAAACATGTCTGATACAAGGTCATCTTTGTCATATTTTTCATTTCATAATGTTTTCAATTGGTGTAAGGAGCAGACAGGCTAGTTCAGCAGCTGGACTATACTAATACAAAGCAATGCTATTAATAAAAAGTTTATTTATTTTAGTAATTCAATACAAAACGTGAAACTTGTATATTATATAGATTTATCACACACAGACATATTATATTTCAAGTGTTTATTTCTTTTAATTTTGATGATTATGGCTTACAGCTATGTGTTAAAAAAAATGTGGTAGAAAAAGGTGAAACGAAGCTCATTCAAAAATTTGGGGAGATTCACAGAGTGGACTGCAGCTGAAGTCAGTGCTTCAGGAGCCACCACACACAGACGTATCCATGGACTACAACTGACGCAGTGAATGTGCAGTACAGATTTACTGTCCTAAATGCAGCCATTATTCTCTAAACAGTTGGCAACAAAAGTGAGAACATGTCAAAACTGTGTCTAAAGTGTCGATATTTTGTGTGAGCACTATTGTTATTTACATACATTTATATATATACTATATATACTTTTTTATTAAGGCTACAATATGACATTATAGCCATAATAACGTACTTTGGATACTTAAGTACATTCGAAGGCAAATACTTTTATACTTTTACTTAAGTGAAAGTTCAAATGGAGCACTTTTACTTTTACTGGAGTAATATTTTCCTAGTGTATCTCTACTTTTATTTCATTACATGGTTTGTGTACTTCGTCCACCACTGCTCACTCACACCTAGGGGTAAATTAGTGCAGTCTGCATGTAAGTCACAAAGAAATCAAGAACATCAAGATCTTAAGCTGCAATGCTACCCACTGTGCAACCATGTCGCCTTGCTTTTGTGTTGTGTTTTGTCTTTTCAGTGAGTTTCATCCAGCATTTATAAATTTTAGCTTCAGCTCTGGACTGTGTGGCAACCTGCAGTGTCTCTCTCTCTCTCTCTCTCTCTCTCTCTCTCTCTCTCTCTCTCTCTCTCTTACTCTCTCTCTCTCTCTCTCTTTCTATATCCCTCTCACTCTATGCTAAATATCACCTGCTTTGCCTGATTGCTGGAGTGCCTGCTAAAACCAGAGGGCAAACATATGTTGATGTTGCAGTATGATAAACAATACGGGAGACTGTAGTCAGTGCTCTGGAGTGGCCAGAAGAAATATAATAAAGTATTATTTTTGTTGTTGTTGTTGTTGTTATTGTTGTTGTTGTGGTAATTGTTGTTGTTCGTTCTGTTCTTAGCAGTAGTAGCAATAGTAAATAAAAAATCATCATCATTATCTTCATCATAGATTAATAAAGGTAAAATAGTCTAGATCATCTCTGCAATTTAAATATATTTAAACTAAAATAAAAAAATAATCAGAATAAATAATATGATTTTCAGACATTACATTAACTTGCAAACTAGCATACCAAATTCCAAACATCAACAATGCAAATAATTTTATTTATAGATTTATTTACAGCTTTCTGTTCCCTAATTTGAACTTTAATTAAGTTAATAAAATAGCTTGTTTTCTCTTTGTGTAGCCTCAGAATGGAACAAAGACTCCAGAAGAAATATTTTTTAACAGCTGATTGAATAGGATTAATGTGTGAAACTAGACTGAACTTTGTCTATTTTTCTGAGCAGCTGAGTCACTGTCTGTCTTCAAACAAAGACCGGAGAAGCACTTAAATCAGTACTACTTTTTTCAAGAAAAAAGGACTTTTGATGGTTAAACATTTTCCTGTATTCTTTGTCAACACTCCTGTTTTATACACTAGTGGAAAAGGAGAGAAAAATATATTTTTATAACTGAATCATTTACTTACTTATACTATATAAGTATTTGCTAATAGATCTAGAGAGGTTCTGTAAGTTACTCTCGATTAGGGCATTTGCAAAATGCTGTAATTATAAATGTATTATAACTGTGATCAGTAGATCATTCATAATTTCTGAAACTGTATTTTATATTCAACTGCAGAGCCTGTAATGAGCTTTACTCAGTGCACTCTAATTTAAAAGTTTCAATGGCAAACTGGCAAAGGTCATTTCCTTCATAGAATCATTTTTGTTTGACTTTATTTAAAAACATGCCATTTGACATTTCTTAAAGAAAAGGGGTTCTTTGAACATTGACATAGAAGTAGGTGAAAATTAATTAACCACTGAAAAGACAAGAACAAAGACGTGTGTGACAGAATCAAATGGTATGCACTTACTCTTGCTGTTTTAAGTGTGTGGGGGCTGCGCGTGTGATGTAGGATCCTTCAGGCAAACAATCAAACGTAGCTTATCAACATTCCTTCTCTGTCTTCAGGTCGATGTCATTCTTTGGTTTTAACACTGACTCAAGTCAGTGTATGACTATTCATTCTACATTTTCTTTTCATTTATATACAAAGGGCAAAAAACATTGTCAATATAAATGGGTTAAATTTACCCAATTTACACAACACTCATGCTCTCTATTCTTATCACAATATCATCTTAGTTTCAAGTATATTATATTATTGAAATATTATTCTAAACTTGCATGCAAATGCACAAGTGGCATTTACGAAAGAATTCTACAAGGTAAAAGTCAGTCCTAGACAAACACAAGTCTCATCAGCATCTCTTCTCTTCAATGTTCAATGTTGCCTCTAATGTCTGGGTATAATACTATTTGATTAAATAGGAAGTTTGTTGACTAATAGTCGTTCTTGAACATTTTTAAATATTGAAAAAGTAAAAACGAAAGAATTTCACAATTAAAAGTCCAATAACACCGTGCATTAATAAGATGTGAACCAAATGATCAAATGAAATGATAAAATCACACCTAGATAGTAAAATATTAAGGTTTCAATCATAATTCTCAGGCAAATTAAATGTTTTTACCACCTTGTTTATTACTGATTTGGATGAACTGATATTACTACAGAACAGTGTCTTTTTATTTTCTTAACTAAGTACTACGAGTGCATTGTGTGTGGTTCTTTTATCCACAGGTTCCCTATCCTGGTTCTGGAGTCTTGCTCATCTGAGTTTCCCTGCTTCAACAACCCACTGCACTTAAACTCAAGAAAAGCTAATAATCACCTTATCAGTTCAGCCATGTGCATCAGATTTAGGAATCACTCAAATGTACAAGTCTCCTGGAGTTTCCTCCTTCAACAAAACCATGTTTTCCTTGAATTTCTGCTCCATATGCCAATTTCAGTATAATGGCTTTCCACTTTTGTGTGTATGCTTTTTGCTTGACTTAACCCTAATAATAATACCTTTCTCTTTTTTTGGTTTTGTTTCCTGTGTTCCTGTCTAATTTCTCTATTTTATTCATGCAATATTTAATTTCTATACGATTGCTTGTTCCTAGTTCCCTTTTAGGAACAGGAGCTGCGTCAACAACGCTTTGGGAATGCCTCCGCATGTTCATACTCTGAACCACGTGTGTATTCGGGCCAACGAAAATGTACGACTTCACAGACGGGGTTACGTGACGGCTAGGAAGCTACAAAAGCACATGCCATAGAGACGGTGCTAGCTTCTGTTTGTTCAGGAAGCGCTTTGTGTATCTGTGGTCAGGGCATAGCAATAGCTCTAGGCATACCAGAGGTCAGTCTCGAGAGACTGATTCCCTTAAGAGGGAGATCCGGCACCCTGAAAAAGTCTGCTGTTACAGGGCCCTGTGTTGGGGGCTCCTTGTCGTCACATAGCGTTAATGCCGGACGCCTCCGTGTGGCCGCTCTGCCTAAGGTCTGTGAAAAGGGCCCCATCTCTCGTGACACCTCAACTGCCTGGCGATGCTGTTCGTGCTTCTATCATTGAAGCATTTCCTCTCAGACCAAAGCGACTATCATGTGCTGGTCCATATGGACAACACATCGGTGATCTCATATCAACCACCAGAGAGGTCTATGCTCTCACCTTCTTTACAAGATCCTACTGTGGGCCCAAGGAAAGGTGGTCTCACTAAGACGGAAATATGGAGAAGATTTTGCAGAGCACAAGTGGACCTGTTTGCGACTCAAAAGACATCACACTGTCTCCTCTGGTTCTCCCTTACTCACCCAGCCCTTCTTGGGCTGGACGCTATGGTACAGGAGTGGCCAAGGCTTCAGCTGTATGCTTCTTCCCCCTGAAGTGCCGCTACCAGGAGTTCGGGAAAGTGTTCGCTGGGATGGAGTCCGTCCCGTCCATGGTCCGCTAGCCTGGTAAACATTTTCGAACACCTTCCTTGGGAAATTCCTCCAATGAGGGGCCTTCTCTCTTAGTCAGGGGGGTGCTTTGCTTCTCCCCTGCCCCGAGTTGTGGAGTCTGTGGCTGTGGCCCTGAGAGGGCACAGCTCTTAGCCACTGGTCTTTCAGTTGAAGTTGTAGAAACCATTCTCCAATCCATGAGGAGGTTGTATGCCGAAACTTGCATCTCCAGGCCATACTCCCTGCATCCCTGCAGCACTTCCTTTAAGCGGCATCTCCATGGCATATACTTTTACAGCTTCCTGGTCAAAATGTCACCTCATCGGATGACGTTGTGCTTTTATGTTGGACTGATTACACACGTGTTTCAGGTGTGGACACAAGTAGGAGTTCCCAAATCATTGTTGACGCAGCGGCTCGTTTCCTCGGGGAATCAGGGTTACATACATAACCTAGAGACATTCCTTTGGGTGTATATGTACTGTTTGTTTCTGTATGGTTGTGAATAAGCTTAGTTTTTGATCTGCTTTCGGACTGTAAGTACAAGCTACATAATAAACTTATAGCACAGTTTAGATGATCAAAAGTCCTGCCTTTAGAATTTAGTGTAGTGAGTTGATTAATGAGCGAATAAAGCAGATATTCTGTTCAAACAGTGAATAGTAAATCAAATTGGACATTTTGATATCTCAGAGAGATTTGCATTGAGCACATCATCAAATAAAACAAGGGTTTACTTTCTTGGACAGCCCTGTCTCATCACTAGCAGTGTAAAATAAGAAAGACTCCAAGTTCTTTTGAGCAGCATATTTTTAAACACATTTGGTTTCAGTGAGGTGTGAATTAAAAACAGTTGACTTAGACAAAGCCACTACAGTGACCTTTGTTAACCCTGCTGAAGTGGATTAAGTAAAGAGATATGTAATAGTTGGAGCTACCTACTGTAGTGAATATAGAACCATAAAATCAAGGACAGACTTCTATATTCCTTGTCATCGTTGCATAAATACTCTTTTATAGCCTCCACCATCTTAATTGACAGGGGCATTTATCAGAGAAATGTCACCATAAAGCATTCCATGCTCACAATAATCAAAGTTAACTGGAAAACCTCAACCTTAGAAGACTTAAGAAATGTTTTATGGAATTCGCAATAATAGCAGGAATGGAGTCATGCCTTCATTTATCTCTCCCTCATAGGCTCACTTGATTCATTTTGGCAATATTTTTTTATTTGTTTTCTCATTAACCTCGTTTTTAACAGTTGCTGGAAATTGGATCTAAACCCTAGCTGAGAAATTGAATCTTATTAAAATACTCTTAAAATAAAACTCTTTACAAGTGAACTTGCAATTACACTTTGCCTAATAACAAAACAGGTACAAGCGCTACATACATGTGCAGCTCAATACATGAACAATATGTCAGCACCAGATCATAGTAATAATGCGGCAATTATAATGCCTTTGTTATATAGTGTAAAGTTCTTCCCTGACTAATTACTGTATTGTACATTTACATTAAGCAGAATGAAATGTTTTGTTTTTTGTTTTTTTTCAAAACTGCATATTGGCTCAATGTAAATTGGTGTCCAATATATGTTTCACACTCACTTCTGATAAAAAAACCCTGAAAATGTAATCTCAGAGCAATGTACTTAGTTATGTAATCATTCAGGTTGAGTTTACAAAAAAACGCAAACATTACAGCAAAACTGCGAAAAATAAAAAGGTTTATATAAACCTAAAGACATCAGGCTCAGCTTGCCAGGGTTGGCTACCTATCGATGCTTAACATATATTACCTCTATTTCTAAACTTGCTGTGTAATATAGTATACATTTATAAAAAGAATTTCCTAGAATAAGAGATGAAGTATCAAACTGTGACTCATATCTAAATCATTATACTATATGTATGTATATCATTCCCTGACCAACTAAAGTAAGATAAATTGTATTATTTAATTTATAAGTTGTTTCTGTAATGGCAGATTTATGTACATCTGCTTTGAGTGAATTTGGTTTTGGTGTTTGATATACTGCAATCCTTTTCACAGTCCAGAAGTACAGCAAGCTACAAGATCAGAAATAAAACGATAAAAGAAGTTAAATGAATTTAGAATTAACTTTTATAAATGTATATGTAGGTTAAAGTTTTTTGAAAGATTTGTGTGCATGCTATAATATTACACATTGCATCCAGATAAAAATGTTCTAATTCTTCATGTTCACTAGTAAATTTTCTCTTATTAAAAGCACCCAAACTTCAAAATCTAACAAAGTAAATTGTGCAATTGTGCAAGGAAGCATCTCAAACAAAATGTTCATGTTAATGACTGACAGCATTTCAGAAAAATAATTTGCAGAATACAAGATTTTTGCTTTGGGTTTTGCCATTAAACTCTACCATTTTTCATAAGCATATCCTCTATTATGAGGATCCCAAGGACCCAGAGCTGCCTGACTTACTGACAGGGGAAGCTGTTGAGAGATTACCCACAATCACACTGATGGCAGGCCTGTGTCAGTGCATTGCGGAGAGAGAGACAGACTCACGTAGGGCTAACTGCCCTCTTACGGATCCAGCTCAGTAATAGCAGAATGCACAAGATCTGGTGGAGAAGTGTGAATCCATCAAAACATATTGATTCCAAAACAAAGGAATTGGCGGTGGCAAGAGGACAAGAGAGCAGTGTGGCTGAAAGATGTTTGTTTTGGCACTATGACCTTGACAGGACTCATATTTTAGAGCAGGACTCTGGTGTGTGGGATATAGCATTACTCGACCTTTATGCTTCTTTCCATTTCTTCTTGATTTCCCAACTGTAATAGTTTTCACTGGAGAAAGTGTTTAATTGAATGTATGGCTACTGTGTGAAAATATTAGTATTAGTCAAAACAATACCTTGGAAAAAAAAAGTGCTTCAGAAGTAAATGTGTGTGTGTGTGCGTGCGTGCGTGCGTGCGTGCGTGCGTGCGTGCGTGCGTGCGTGCGTGCGTGGTGCGTGCGTGTGTGTGTGTGTGTGTGATTACCTGTGGTCCAACAGGGTATGCTGGATGGGGTTGACACATGTGGCCCTGCTCAGAGGGGCTACTGCTTGCATCTGACTGGACTGAACCACCTCTGCCACCTTGTATTGCAAACAGAGAGAAAGAGTGAAAGAGAGAGAAAGAGACAAAGAGAGAAATAGAAAGTGAAAAGTAGGGAGAAAGGAAGAGATGTTTACTTCTCTATCCAAAAATCTAGTTTACAAATTCCATTATGATCCCACAGTAGGAATACCATCAAAAAGTACTACACTACTATTTCTGCTTTTCTTCTTTTGCAAAACACACACACACTCACACAGAGGCTGACTCATGCTGTTATGACAGAAAGCCACTCCGTAAGTGTGTTTATCAACACATTCAGCCGTAAGCACATAAACGCCAGCAAGCCTGCCCACAGCTCATTGCATCCCTTTATTCCTTCCCGTTCCACTGCGCTCAGCAATTTGCACGGCCACGAATACATAAATACAAATAAAACGTTTTTATTCGTAAATCTAAAATTCACATCATCTACCACTCATAAAAGTGTAAGTGTAAAAATCCATGTGACACAGAATATTCTCAGCAGCATTGCCTTTTACAGTAAAACTTATTTTTTCATGGGGCACTGGATAGGCAACAGACTCCACATAAAGTCCACAAGCTTTTAGAAGTTTTTAAGTGTCATAGAAAAATGTAACAGCAAGGACATGAACACACAGAAAAGCACATAGAAAGAAAGGATCAGAACATTATTTGGGCGCTGTTGTGTTTGCAAATATGAGAAATGAAAACTTTATTTTAATAAGGTCAATAAAGGCCTGTGGCTCTCTCTGTCCTTGTGCTATACATAAAGACTTCAGTAAGTTCACTTGAGTGACAAAGAATCATTTCAATAATTCAAAGCACATGCTTCTGTTTAGAAAAAAAGCACTAACAACATCAAGAGCAGCACTTTATTTGAATTCTGAATAAATGTCATACACCTGTCATGCCTGATGTCATTCGGTGGCATATCAACTGATGTCCAGTAGTCTTAACATTATGTACAATGCTTTAACATGTGTCATAACGTTTGTTAGGGCAGCATACAATATGTCATATAATAATTTCATTCCAAATGTGCTCAGGTAGCATATTATTTCAGACAGATTTTATTATACATATTATTATATGGTAAAATGGCATTTTTCATCAATTATGATGTCTCACAATAAATTCATTCATTCTACATTTATTTTAGCAATACAAATCTCATCACAAACTCTAAACTCTCATTTAATTCAATCCAATTTTATTTGTATAACAGCAACACGTATGTATAACAATAGACATTTTCACAAAGCAGTTTTTTCATTAATGTACATTTGTTTGTGTTTGATTCCTAACCAGCAAACCAGAAATGACCATGACAAAGACAGAGAAGGAGCTCTAACACTATGAATCAAATACATGTACATTTCTAAATAAGAATCAATATAATGAGAAAAAATGTGAATGATTATCAATGTCCAAAACACTTTGTGCTTTACACTAGATTTTTTTTTTTATAAAACCTGTATAACCATTATTGAAGTATTCTGCACTTACTCTCTGAAATTGTTCTTTAAAAGAAGTTGAAATTTTGTTGACGTTACATTTGAGGTGTACACAGATTTTGAGTATGTTTACAATACACACTAAAACACAAAACATAGTAGCTGTAGCTAAACTTCAAGAGATCACTGTGATAATGAAGACTATATTTAGGGATGGAGAAATGAAAGAAAAGCCCAACTTAGGTACCTAAAAAATAATAATATATAAAACATTAATCAGAAATAAAATACATTTTAGTTAAAAATAAATCAGCTTTTTGTCTGTTTGGATTTTCGCATATTGAATATAAATGTTCTCGTTAAGTTTTATCATATTCTCAAATTTCCTTCAGGCTTCACCCCACCTCCCAAAAACATGCAAGTAGGTGAATTGACTACTATAATTGCCTCTAGGTCTGAATGAGTATATGTGTGTGTGTGTGTGTGTGTGTGTGTGTGTGTGTGTGTGTGTGTGTGTGTGTGTGTGTGTGTGTGTGTGTGTGTGTGTGTGTTTGTGTGCGTGCCTACATCCAACCTCACACAGGATACGGATCTACAAGGACCCTGATCAGGATAAAGTCTTAACAGTTATTGCAGTTAAATTATTTAAGCCAAATTAATGAATTATGACAACTGTTTTTCTAATAATCTCCTGCAATGACCTTAGCAATTTTATTATACCTCGTAACTGAAAAGTAACATTATTATTATTAAGATTTCAGATATCAAAAGCATATTCTTTTGCATTAACCACCATAGAAGAGGCAAGTAGTCGTCACACCTCATTATCAAGCCACTTTAATATATAGATCCTGAGCTTTCGCGTGTCAGTCGCATAATCACTCTGTGTAATTTATGAAGCTGTTTTACCCACAGATCACGTCTACACTGTGGTGCATTTAGGTTCCGTGTCCAGCTGTGAATAATATATATCCTATCTATAAAGTGTAGATAACAGTGCTGTCTTTCATTAGATTAAATTGGAACCATTTGATCCCCTTGTGCATAATTGTAAAGTTAACGTGGTTTCAGAGCATGAACAGAAAAAAAAATCAATAATTAATACATGCACTTAGGCTTCTCCACAGGGGGTAAAGTATGAATTTGCGTCCCTGCAACAAAATTAAAACACTTGACAGAGGAGATGTCTGGGGATTTCAGCAACTGTTGTGTCCCATTATCAGATCCCACTCTTCTTTTAACCTGTTTATTAAAGCGAGCTCTCCTCTAAGAGGATTACCTTCAAAACACTGACAATGCAATTATGTGTAGAGCACTGATGATGAGAAACTCTTACTGTACTTTTACTGCTTTTATACTAAGCCACATTTATCCATTCATTATGTATTGTATGACTGAACGTGTTTCTGAAGTACTTTTAAAAACAAAAGTGCAATTAAATGGAGTTGAACTGAAATGGATTTTTTTCTTAATATTGAACATTTACAACACCAATTTACTGGTCTCCACCTTTTTTTTCCTTTTTTTTTTTTTTTTTGTACAAATTTTCTTTTCAGAGAAAAATGTAGTATAAACTAACAGAGTTCTTCTTAGAGTCTTCCAGCTAGAAACTTGCCAAAGCTACTTCCCTAATCTTTTATACCTTTTATACCTGTAAAAGTTCACTATACTTGAATTGTGGAAAAGCTTTTTCAGATTAAATGTGTCTTGTGTGACATAGGAGTCTAAATGAATCGCATCAAATTTATAAAATAAAGATTTTTTTTCAAAATCATGATGAAGCCATTGCAATTTGTGGCCAGGAATTATCTCATGTTATGTCAGTCAACACTAATAAATTATGGCCATCTGTGAGCTAATTTTATGCAGAAAGTAAAGACAGTACTATGCTCCAAGTATGTTCAACTGCCCAATGATGTAGCAGATGTGGTGTGTGGGTTCTTATGGTTTAGATTTCATCCTCCAGGCCGGTGGTCATGTGATAGATAAGTGCTAAATAGTCACCAGGATTAAGCAAATTAGTAAATTGTGAATGAACAGCGGGAAGTAAAAAGCCTGGTTCAAGCTCATTATGAAAGACTCTGAAATAAACTCTGTTTGTTTTGTGTCTATTATGAGCTAAAACTGATAGATGTTGAACGTAGTCTGTGAACATAGTCTTCATAGCCTGTCACAGCATAGAAGTGCTTCTATAAAACAATTAGCTGTTGAACTGTTTTTAATCAACACTATAAAAATGGACTTTCTAAGAAAATTAAACAGTATTTAAAATTTGGAAGAGGATAGATGCAATATTTGTGTTGGTGTCTGATTGCTCGAAGAAACTGGATTGATGCCCAGTATAATATGCAAATACAACAATGGCAGCTTTGTGTATCAGTGGATTTTAAACAGAGACCATGACAAAAAGCTCTTTAATTTAAAAACAGACCAAAACAACACACTCTAGTGCATTGATCATCTAAGTGGTGACCAGGGAGTGAGAATAAATAGGCTGAAAGTCAGCACATTTTAATTTTCTTCATTTTTTCTACAGAATACAAAGCTCTAGCTCTAATTGACGCTCCTCAACAACCCCCCAGCAGGCAATAGACAGCAACAAAACAATTTTCCAAGCCCCACCACTGCTGCCATCACCATTTTGCATGCCACCTCCGTCTAACATTTCTGAATCAAATGGCCGTTATTGAAAGCTTTGTAACACGCCGTGTTGGCTTTTGGCCCCGAGTGCATTTATGAATCAATTTTGCCCTCTATAAAAAAACTAGTTTTAACACTGGCTATTTTAGTGGAAATCCATTATATCATAAGTTGGCTGGTAGGAGCATGTGTTGGGGGGGAGGGGGGGGTGCTCAATCCATCTATTCAAAATCAACAGGGCAAAGCGCAGCAAGCTCAGGGTAGATCTTAAATAGCTCTCCTGCTGATGCTTTGCTTTGTGCCACATCATCTATTTATCATCTCATTCCTCCCTCATTCGCAAACACGTTACACACAAACCTGACATAAACTTCGCCTTCTGCTATTCAGCTGCTCAGACCAGGAAACTGATTTACAGATGATTTAGACGAAACAACTCCACAGCTATTGCCATCTTTCTGTTCAACAATGCTTTTTTTTTTTCTTTTCAGAGTAATCATTAACCATTAAGATCCAATAATCCATTATCTCTCCAAAACGCATTACATACAGTCATTTTATTGCAACACTTATAAAATGTTGGGGTTTGGTTTGCAGAGATTCAGTGAACTGAGGCTGATGATTGACAGGGTTGAATTTAACAAAAGTAAATCCAGTCAATAAGCAGAACAGTGTTTAAATCGCACGCCCATTGATTTCAAGCTCGTTAATGTAGCTGATGGGTCGAGAGGAACAGCACTTACATAAACGGAGGATAGTGGAATAGAGAGAGACAAAAAGAGTTCACGAAAAAGGATGTGCTGAAATAGATGGAGGAGAAGATTTGAAAGAAGGAAAAGTGGATAAAAATTCTTTATAGATCAGTGTAAAAAATAAGTACTGTCAGCGACTCAATTTGATTAATTTTTTCGGCTTGAATTAACTTATATGATTTAAATTCTCAATCATTAGCATTTAGTCTAAACAGCCAGAAGCAGGCAGGTGATGTGTTTCAAAAAATTCATGAAAATCAAATAGGGGGGTTTATTATTTTTTTATTATCATAATTCAAATTTGGTTTAAAAATGATGCCGCTGTAAATTATAGGAAACAATTCATACCATTTGATTTAATTCACCCCCTTTAAAATGTCATATTATTTATGATAAATTCCCCTTCATCTAGCTTTAAATTGAAATCTTATATAAAAAATATTACTTTTATTAAAATAATAAAGCTAAAAGATTGATTTAATCTACAAATTTTAAATCTGGAATAAATAATGGCTGAAATGCATGCCTGTTCCTTTAAACAAGATTTATTTACTTTAATAAAAAAATTAATCAAATAAAATTAATAATTATCTATTGATTACTAAATGTAATTAATACATAAAGAACATTAAATCATTAATTAAATGTATTAATTGACGAACATTAATTCATTACCCACATGTTTTTATTTTTTTATTTTTTACTTTTACTAAATTTACATTATATTCATAAATAAATATATTCATCTTTCTAGGAAATTCTAGGCTGGAATACACACTTGAAAGGATGCTATATACAGTCATGCTGCTAAATGTTTATTGGACAGTGAATATATTAACATGATTCGATATAATATTTATGATAAATCTATTTTAATCCAAATGATCTCACACACAATAATATTATTATGGAACAATAGATATTTCAGGTTATTTTGTGAAACAATTATATTTATTTGAGACCATACAGAAATGTGTAATATATTCTTATAAGAAATATTCAGTACAATTACCAGTATTCGGTTTGCCCAATCTTACCTATACATTTTACAGCACCCTTTACTGGGTGAAGGAGAAAGAATTTAATAACAGATGTATAGAAAGAAAAGGCAGCTAAAGAAGTGAATGTGGTGTTGATTTAGCCACCACACAATGATCACATCTGTTCACAAAGCGTCCTCGATGCTTATCATCCTCAAGCAATGTCAATTTGAGAGTTGAAAGAGACAAATATGTGGCCAGATGACTCCTCATCCTTTTAGGCCCATCTGCGAAAGCAGAGACTTCAAGGTCCATCCCCTGTCTATGTATTCTCTAACCCTTTTAGAGAAAAGCCAGAGGAATGCTGGGGTCATCGTGCTTTTCGCTCGTGCTAACCCCACCTCAAATTATCTTAACCATATTTGCGACAAATAGGATTCTGCCTCCTGACCACCATTCTGTCTGCGTCCTGTAGAAGGGCACTGCTTATATCTCTTTTATTAGCTCCATCAGAGAAAACATGCCTTGTTTGGTAACTTATTATCTGCTGGAGGACCATCTTCTTTAAATATTTGTATTGTATTAATAAAATATTATTATATTGCTATAACTTTTTAAATATAATTAATATAAGAAATCTGTTTTATCTGCAATTAAGGGTGACATTTTTGGGTTTAAGCTTACAGTATGCATTTGCACTATAAAAGCATCATAACTTTGTATATTTGTTATTAAAGTCTTGTGTCTTTTTTGTATTCTTAATGTCTGTAATGTATGTCAGGTTGCTTGAGGATTCACAGAGAAAGAATTGTATTCTGTAACAGACTGTTTCCTGTACATATTACAATAAACTTTTGAATCTTGAATTCATAAATTTACATTCAAATATTATCTTTATCCAATCAAGTGCCAGGATTGTTAATCTGTGAATGTATATATGTATATAAGTATCTGTGGTTAATATATAATTAAAAACATCATTCTAACAGGTAAAATAATAAGGATTCATGATTTTCTGTAGTGTTGTATTTGCAAAAGATTTTTTTAAAGAGTTAAAATGCATGTAGTTCCCTTTTCTTGTCAATTCGAAAGTTGCAAAAACACACACACACACACACATATATATATATATATATATATATATATATATATAATATATATATATATATATATATATATATATATTTATATAGAAAACCAATCCTCTACTTTGACTTTTAGTCATATATAAGTTCTATACTTTGAATTTGTTGGCTTGACCCTTTAAGCTTTTGTTTTTTTACCTTAACTAGAGACAGAGAAAATGTGGCCACTAAATAAACTGTGTATGAAAAAGACCAAATAATAAGTTCATTAATAAATTGCAAATGACGAGTGATAAATTGCATTTATTATTATTTATAAATGTAGTTTGTTGTTGAGCTGTGGCTTATTTACAGCTAAGTAATTGTGTGAGTAAAAGATTTCACATGCAAAAAAGTAAGAGAAAACTAGTTCTATTCACATTTTAGTGTGCACATTTGTGTAATTAGGCATGAAGCATATTTGAGGTGAGAAATTAGTGAGATGTATAATATTAGTTTGAATAATATTTCAAAATTCCTAACCCTAAACTGAACCTCACCTTAGTGAAGTCATAATTGAAGAAAAATCTGATAATTTAGTTTTGTCTTGTTTAGCAATAAGCTTGATAAATTTAACGTAAATTTCATGACTTTCTGATATGAAATCATACAAGAAGCAATAAACGATTTAAACAATCTGTTTGTATTGATTACCTAATTAGTACTGATGCTCCTTCTAGTTTGCAGGTTTACATTGAAGGAGCGTGTCATTACATTTATTACAGCAATTGTGTAAAATAGAAATGCTTTTTTTTATTCAGCTGAAAGACACAATTCTCTACAGATCCTTTTAAATGATCTAAGACTCAGTTTTTCCATGGCTTTATAGACACTTTTACCATTTATAAACTCTGGTCCTCATTGTGATTGCCAAAGATAAAGATTCATACAATTAACAAAATAACATTATAATTTCTCAGAATTTAATTGTGGTTTAGTTACAGCTACCAATGCAATCTCACTATGACAGCTATTAGTCTAATATGTGCAAATTGTGAGACTTATACTGTTCTTCTCTGTCTATATGCCCACATAGCAGAGCAGCTATTTTTCTGTCTATATTAGTATGCAGGTGTCACTCGGACAGATGACTATTCTTCTCAGCAAAACAATTAAAACATGTTTTCTGTACTTTCACTAAAAGTAACTTTTATTATATAATTTCCATGTATATACTACTGTATAATATGCTTCTTTTGCTTAGTATGAACATGCATGTTGGTACAGATTATTTTTATTTTGAATATCACTTTCTTTTATCCCCAACAAAAACAGTACTTGTGACAAAATCTTTATAGAGACATGACGACTCGGGATCCAATAAATAGAAACAATATGTCCTACATCATAAACTTTTACTCTTGTATCATCTCATTGCCTCGCTTTTCTGTTCTCTATCCCGCCTCTATTTCCTCACCTGTGAAGCCAATGCTTCTGTCCTCCACCCCACCTTCCCAGTGAGCTCTTTCATGGAGGATCAATACAAATCATCATAAACACAGGCAGACGGAGGGCACTGCCGACGACCTGCTGCGAATTCTCTCTCTCTCTCTCAAAATCTCCCACGCAAGGTCATCTAGTGCCCTGTCTCAACACGTAGAGAAGGGTGAAAAAAAATAAATAAATGAAGGAAAAAAATGCAGAAAGAGTGGGGCTTTGAAGCCACGGAAACTCCATTCTGCAAGAACAGAGGCTCCCAGAATTTTTCATTCCATGTCCTTAAGCATGAGGTTGGTGTATGTGCATGGGGCAGGGGTGATAGGAAAAAAAATTCCTGATAACTAGTGTCTCTGGTTTTCTTTTTCTCTTACACACAAACACACGCATAGACATCTACCTCTTCTATATATGAACACAGACACCCTCTCCTGCCTCTCATCTCCTCAGTCTGTGGTTTCAAAGGAAGCGAATAAGGCAGAAGGACAGAAGGTTATGCATTAGTACTGGTCAGTGCTCAAAGAGAAACTGTCATAAATAATAAAGGCTTCAGGAAGACCATCCAAGCTCTTGTTAACGTCCAAACTCCGAGCCCTCCGCCATGCTACATCAGAAAACCTCGAGATTGTCATTTCAACCACACACTCGATCTATATGATTAGGTGACTGCTTCAATTACAATGGACTACCGATAGAGGAGCGGGAATTTGATGAGCTGAGAGTGATACTCCAAAGTGATGACAGCTTTTATTGCATTTTGTATGAATACAAAAACAAGTTGTTTGTGATTTTCAGCCGATTCCAGGTTTCTCGTGTGTCCCTTAAAGGTTAATTCAGTGCGAAGGAGAGCATGTAATTTATACTGCCATTTTATGATGTAAAAATGTTTCTGTATTTATTTTTTTATTTTATTTTACAGACACCTTTTATTCAAACAACTTACAAGTAAAGAGGAATGCGTCAATTGATATAGCGTTATAGCAGTATTCTTAAAATCCTTGCTCAAGAAACCAAATGTGGTTCTTTGGCACTTTTGGATTTGAAATTTTAATATAGCATATAAAGATTTCTGTTTTCTTTTGAAATGTCAGGAGGGTACAGATAGTATCAGCATTAATGCCTACTTTGCTAAATGCAAGGCATGCAAAATAGCATACAGAAGATATATTAAACCCATTGCTCCAGAAAATGTGCAGAGTGGCATAATAAACAGTATTGCTGTATCACAACTCAAGCATCTAAGGTTAAATCCTCAGCTTATTGTCTATGTGGAATTTCTTAGCATGTTCTTTTAGGAAAAAGTCACTGTTTTCTACTTTCAAATTTCAACTGTGTTTTCTGGTTTCCTCCCAAAAACACAATAAGTGTAGTGGCTGTGCTAAACTGGTGAGTATGCATGTGCATAGAGCCCTGCAATAGATTCCTATCCCAGGATGGTTTCAGAATAGGCTCTAAAGTTCTTATAGATGATTTAAACAACCTTCAGGTTCACAATTTAAAAAAAGCTAAAATGAATCAATAAACACAATGTATTTTATATGCAAAACTAATGTTAGTAAAAAAAAAAAAACTTATTACATTTGCTTGAGACCACCTGATATCTATAAACAATATATTTTCAATGTTTCTGTCTTTCAATTCATAATTTATATGCACTTAAATATGTATGCACATTTTTCTAAATTATTTATTATTGTTAAAAAAACCCTATTATATAGTAAATGCATACCTTTTCATTAAACTCTATCAATTTTACACTTTAACCAATACAAACGCATTTCCAGCAAGATCATAACTACAATATACTTGGATAATGCTTTATATACCGGCCTTTCATACTCATTTTTCTGCACACAACCCAAGCCATTATAAAAACTTGAAACCCTCCTGCTCTTATTTAAACTGCTGGAAGCCTGCTTCAAAAACAAAAGTGGCCTAGATGGCCATCCCTCCCTCAACCCTGTGCTTGAACAGCATCTTACCTGTCGCTATGGGCACTACAGACGCATTAGCAAGCAGATTACACATGCTTGGTAGGGACACATTAGTTAGATGGGCCCGGGTGTCGGCTATAAGCAGATGACTAAAGGCCATGTCTATAATGAGATCTAACTCCTTAGGAGAGGCACTTGGGGCCACTGGGCTCTATTTACACAGGCTGGTCTTATTGAAAAGACCGTGTGTGTGTGTGTGTGTGTGTGTGTGTGTGTGTGTGTGTGTGTGTGTGTGTGTGTGTGTGTGTGACTTTATTACTTAGGGAGAGGAAAGCACATGAAGGCTCTCGTTGCATTAGGACCAATCTCTCCTCCTCTCTATTCACAGATAAGCTGATTACACAAACATAATGTGCATGTTTTGTTCGGAGGCCTGCAAGGGAGGGATTTTAAGAACATAATGCATGTGTGTGTGTGTGTGTGTGTGTGTGTGTGTGTGTGTGTGTGTGTGTGTGTGTGTGTGTGTGTGTGTGTGTGTGTTTTTACATACATATGTGTATAGAGCAATCCAGGATAAGGAGGTAGTACTAATTTTGCTTGTGGCGACCCATTAAAACAAGCAAATTTATGTCTCCAGGACACTTTTTGGATAATAAGTAGAGTAAAGATACATTAGAATGGCTCTGAAAAAGCACTACAGTGTCAAAATACGTTTCTTCCACTAGACATCACATGGCTACAGTCCTGTCCCTGGTAAACATCTGAAATGCACAATTTTGATATTACTCTTCACATAAGAACAGTGAAGCATAAACCATATCCATCTGTCCATAACAGATACATTTTCCTCTTAAAGGCCCCTTAATTACACAAATCAATACACACTTTTTTAATCTATTCACCCCTTTTTTTCCCACTCACTCTCTCTTTCTCCTGAAGGTGACCCCTGGGCTGAAACGTGTCCTCCATTTCGGCAGATTCAGTATAAGTGCTGGCCATTTGGCTTGGACGTTAAGTGTACAAAATGAGTGGTCTTGTCTTTCCGGCCCTCTCGTCCTGACAGGCTGATGATAGAAGCATCACATGGCAGGCCCCCAATAAAATGCATAGTGACAAGAGATGAGGCTTTGGTCGCTGAATATAATGCTGGATTGTGCTTTGGAGTGCCTTATTATCTTGTCTCAGGAGGACAGGAGAAGCAGGATCTCACAAGGAAAAAAAGAGTAGATGCCACACTGTACCCTCACACACAAGCACACACACTAGTTTGGCCTTAAATAACCGCTTTTGGTTGACAATAAACAGCGCAAGGTGTATGTGGCAGCTTCAGTGCAAAGCAGAAGAAATTAGCTTTTCAAAAGTAGAGTGTATGAGCCATTCTGAAATGAGGGCGAGGGCGATTTTTTTTTTCTGGAGTCAGCGGCTTTGCTGCGGCTTGCCTGCTACTGATAATCAACACAAAGACTTTACACAGGAGTAGCACCACCCAAACCTGTCACTATCACTTTCTTCTAAGTAAACTAGTGTGTTTAAAGCACTTAGAGCTTGACTAAGATCTCTATTATTAACTATTACTATATAACTATAGTAATAGTATAGCATAATATAAATACACTATATATATATATATATTTATTTATAGTATATAAATATATATAAAACTACCACAGTAAAACTTGTTTGTTACTAATCAAACATTATATTAAAGAAGACTTCTGAAGTATTCCTTCTTTTTCTTTACAAACTCTACTTTATTTTGCAAGCAAAACATTTATTAGAACAACTCAGCTAGAATTTATCATTTTCTCTCCCTGTTCTGCTGAGTCAAACATACCTTATGAAAAGAAAAGTGAACAATGTAGGTGTCTTTCTAAGAACTTACTGTGTGTGACATCAGTTTTCACAAAGAAAATTGTTGAGAAAAAAAACAACCACACTCTGGTGAACACATTCTAATTTGGTTATAGTTTTGGGATTTAGCTCCAGCATACAAAGTGCACGATAGTCTTCTGTTGTTTATTGTGAGTAGCCATGTAGCATATATATATATATAAGTATATTCATCCAACTTCAGTAAATACTTTATTCTGGTCAGGGTTGAAACAGATACAGCATGGGAAAGTCATTGTGGCGTATTTTCATATAAAATAATTGAGCTAGTATAGAACATTGTTTGTCTTGTCTCAGCTTGATACAGCTTCACCTGAAATATAATCATTACAATATACACTAATGTGTGAATCCGTTTCACTGAAACACCTTTATCTTCAAGTTTATCCAAAAATCAAATGTATTTCTGTAATATTTATAACAATAAACAGTTTTACAAATATGATTGTGCTTTTAACCTGATACAGACTTATGCTAAGAAAAAACTCCCTGAGATGCTTGAGAAGAAATGAGAAAGAAACCTTGAGAGAAACCACAGTCAAGAAGAAAACCCATCTTCATTTGAGTGGGCTTAGAAGCCAGAAAAAATGTCATTTATCCTGTCCCCTTAAAATATTCACCCCTATAAACTATTTGTTTAATATGAATATTATTCGATAAAACAATAAAAAGAAATAATGACATTATTTATTAATAAGTGAGTAAAATTTGTCATTCTGAGATACTTTCAAACTATTAAACAAACAAACACTCAAATAAATGACTTGAAACTATTTGACTATGTCACACCTGTAAGAACAAGCATTATGATTTTTATTTTTTTTAATCATGGAAAATGTAAAGAAAAATTAAATAAAAGTGTATGTTTAAATTTAGATT
>JBCEWE010000194.1:2346661-2351661 GCA_039877035.1 Silurus lanzhouensis | reverse complement strand
TTGTGACTGTATATATACAGGTACACTGTTTTGTGTGTGTGTGTGTGTGTGTGTGTGTGTGTGTGTGTGTGTGTGTGTGTGTGTGTGTGTGTGTGTGTGTTGGGGGGGTGGTTAACACAAACATATGTGGGTACTTAATAAAAATATAGAAATAACAAAAAACATTTGAATAAAAATGAAAAGATGGCAAAAAGTTATTCAACTTTAAAATTTCAATAAAAGCAATATAAAAGTATATTTTATTTGAATGGATATATATTCAAATATTATATACGTAATATGTATTGTTAAAATATTAAATCATTAAGGTTTAATGCATTTGCTGTTCATCCAATAATAAGCAAGTAAAAATAAGCAAAAATCACAGCGAAGGAATTTTTAAGGAACTTGCAGTCTCAATTTTATTAATGTAAATTTTTTTAGACCTGTAAATGTGATTGTTAATCGGTTTACCCAACAGCACTTGCGCACTTCAAATCTTTGCACACTAAATATTACAAGAGTTCCAACACAACAATAAATGAAAACTAATTCAGTTAAAAAAACAAATAAAAACTGATTTTTACTTATTAGAGGTTATTTGTTATAAATTACTGTATAATACAAAGGGAATACAGCTCAAGAAAAGAGAGTTAGAGGATGGGGAAAAGTGTGTGTGTGTATCTCTCTCCGCACAACAATCACATTTCTCTCCCCCTTAGGCATCCCACCTTTCTCTCATTTTTATCTCCAGTCTCAGCCAAGGAGATTGCAAATGTGAAGAAATGTCACCCAGTGTGACAGATGAGTGCATCTGCGTCTCCTGTTGCCAGTTTGCCCCAGATTCTGTCATTTTTGGGGGGGGGGAATTCTGAACAGAAAACGATGTCCTCACGTGCAGCAGGGCCGCATCCCAAAGCTTTCCCCATCCCAAAAATATTTATTTTGGACAGTTCCATGATAGACGATGTTTAGTGCAATGAGACTTTATATAATTTATTATGATCATCAACAGAGCCCAGAGAGTCTCGCTACACATGCAGCTAGTTCTTTAACTTTGTAGTAATGTCATATGTTGGCACACAGCAGTGCACAACAACACTCAATTCAAAAAGCAAACCAGAAGCACAGAATTGCCAAATAATAAGTGAGGCAACCGCTCCCACATCATCCAAATGGGATGTGCATTTTCTCTTGCACCAAAAACTCTTTTAATGTACATCATCTGACACTTTTACAATCCTGACAGCTGGCATTTTATCAGCGTTTGCTAAAACTCCTTGAAGCGAAACTTTTTAACTCAGTTTTACGCACACGTACACACATCGCTCTTACACACACACACACACACACACACACACACACACACACACACACACACACACACCAACTATTCTCTTTCAACCCTTGACTGTGACATGTGTGGCCCCAAAGCCTGGTGGTCAAATTGAAAGAGCTAAGAAGTCAAAGATTTTCAGAGACAAAAGAGGTGAGGATGATGTAGATGACGTACTCACCATACAGCTTGTCTTCAGCATCCGGAGGCAGCAGGAGAGGTTCCTCATTAGTCTCGCTGTCCGGACTGGGAGCCCTCTCGTCCTCGTGCAGCTCTGCACCTTCCATCTCTCCTCGCAGGGAGAGCAGCGGCTTGCTCAGCTGCCCAGTGATCATTGGTGCCTGGAGCAGGAAGGAGAGATGGAAGGAGGAGGGGAGAAGCACTGGTTAGTACTTGGGGTTCTCTCGCTTTCTATCGCTCTCAAATACACACACACACTCGCATGTGCTCTCTGTTGTTCCTCTTCTCTTGCTTTCTCCACCTTTTGCGCTCCCTCTTTCTCTCTCTCTCTCTCTCTCTCTCTCTCTCTCTCTCTCTCTCTCTCTCTCTCTCTCTCTTTCACACACACACACACACTTACAGGCACGCTCTCTTTCTCGTATTCTCTCTCTGTCTCTCTCTCTCACTCTCTCTTCTCAGCTGATCACTCAGTCACACAGCACTCTTTCTTTCTCGTATTCTCTCTCTCTCTCTCTCTCTCTCTCTCTCTCTCTCTCTCTCTCTCTCTCTCTCTCTCTCTCTCTCTTCTCTCTCTCTCTCTCTCTCTCTCTCTCTCTCTCTCTCGCTCTCTCTCTCTCTGCTGCTTGAACCAGCTCTCATGGACTAGAGAGATTCACAGCAATTCCATTTATGTCCCACGTGCCCCAAAGGCCTTATTTACATACTTTATACTCAAGTGTATCACACTTCAATAAATCTTCTTGTTATGCAACTCTGTTGAGTTGTTCCAAATCATCTAATGAATCATTTGTTTATTTTGCTCCTTCTTAGTTACAGGTAGAATGAGTTCAAAAAATTGAACAAATAAATGCTTTAATTTGCAGCTTAAAACATTTCTATTAAAAAGAATTGCAGCACTTCAGTGGAAGAGTTGGCACAACAGGCGCCATTGTGAATTTTAATGGCACACTTCATTCAAGTACCTACAGACATTTACATATACTCTTAATTGCCCCAATTCATTCTTCCACTCCTGAAATCAGCGTAACTCAATCCAAAGAGCACTTTCATAAGGCTACATGAAAAAACAGTAGCATTCCATGATCTGTTTTTATGCGTTCATTTGAATCACAAGTGCAAAAATCCCACAGCAGCGTGGGCAGTTGGTACTTCATGATCATTTGCAAATAATATATATTTTTTAATAAACTTACCAAAACGGTGTCTCCAGAATCAAAGACAAATTAGCTGAAGAACTAAAGATATCCAACAATTCAAGAGATCAGGGCTAGAAATTCAGAAGCAGTTGACTTTTTACGAAGGCCAAAAAAAAGATCTGACAGGAAAAGCATCGGCTGGTTCAAGTCTGGGGTCGCCTCTAGAGATTCGCTGGAGATGTCACCTCTACACTCTTTTCCTCTCTCTTCTCTCCATCTCTCTGCCTCTTGTTCTGCCCCTCCTTCCTTAGATGTACCTCCTCCCTGGTTTCCTGATGGTGAAGCACATCATAAACAAATTCAGGCAGGGTGGAGAAGTGGGGTGGGGGGTTCTCTTCTCCCTCCCACTGCCTTATTTAGGAAGAAGTTTCTGCCTAAGTGGCTCTGTAATACGAACAGGTGATCAGTTTGAATCCATCCTGAAAGGAAAAGCACGGAAAAAGGGGTTGGGGTGGGGGAGATAGTGAATGAGGGAGGTGCAGTGGTAATGTGGAAACCCAGACCTCTATATCACCATATCTACCCCCTCCCAAGTAATTTAAATGATTGCGGGCCCTCAGGGGCCACTGCAAATGTGCTTATCAGCCCAAGCACTTCAGACTTTGATGTGACACATGATAATCTATGAAAATGTTAATCAATAGGAATAGTTTAAGCTGCCGTTGGTGAAGCGGTCTGGTCAATACTCATATACGCAGCAACAATGTCGCTTGTCATCGCTTTGCTGGAGTTCTTTCTGCGTTTTTTTTTTTTTCACCGAGCACTTAAGCACAAGAAACTCAACGATGCGTCAATATGCCCCCCGCGCTGTCCCCTTGCGAGAGAGGTAAACACATTTTCTACCGCTGCTGAACGATAGTGCCTATCGTTCTGCATTCATTTAAACCAGCATCCCCCCTCCATTTATCCATCCATCCATCCTTCCATCCCTTCTTCTCTTTGAGTTGCATGGATAGGTCCAGTGGAGGGCAAAATTAATACCTAATTGAATAGTGCAGTCATCAAAATAATCAATACTTTTTTATTATTTATTCTTTACAGTCCGTTGACCGGTTGAGAGCTGAGAGGAGCTGAGGGAGCAAGGGAGGGAGAAAGAAAGAGAGCAAGAGAGAGAAAGAGAGAGAGAGAGAGAGAGAGAGAGAGAGAGAGAGAGGAAGGAAGAAAAAAATAGAGAACTCAGTGTAATTTTAACCTTAGGCTGGACACACAATAAAACAAGGTAAATTATGGCAGAGCAGAGGGGGAAATTTAGGACGGACAAGGAAGGGGAATCTTTCTCTCCACAACAAGTGATGAAAAAAAAGGGATAGGAGTGCCTTAAAGTGCATAATTTCTACTACTTAATCTTTGATTTTTATAGCAATCTTGAGATTATAATAAAAGTTTTTTTGTTTGTTTGTTAGTTTTTTTATCAGTATCATCAGTATCATGTTCATGGGTGACAAAATGTATGCATCTGATTGTCGCAATTCAATTAAAAAAGAAGAAGAATTGAGAAGTGTTTGAGAAAAAGTTTGCATATTGCATTTCGGTTCATTAAATATTCTTTTAGAAAAGATTAAAAGTCTGTGACTCTGATACACTTTTATGCTCCTCCCCAGCTCCCCTTTTTCTATTTCCATTGGCATTCTGAAATTTTAATAATCATTTTACATAATCTTTTTTTTTCAGAAGGTTTTTTTAAATTATAGATAAAATATCTAAGAGTACAACAATTAAGAATGTCAAAAAATGTCCACATATGGAAATAAATATGAGGGAAGACAACAAATAAAAACATATGAAGAAAGATAAATATAGATAAGTGAATGTGTAGATATAACATACAAGGCTCTCTCTTTCTTCTTCTTTCTGTTCCTTTCTTTCTCATTCTCTCGCTATGTGTGTGTGAGTGTATGTGTGCATGTATTATATGAAGAAGTGTGTGATTTACATTGGATCCAAATTAAAATAATAAAAAACATGTTTCTGTGGAGGCTTCTGATGAAAGTGCACACACAGATACTCACAGAGGTGTGAAAAGGATGGATGGTGTGAGTACGTCACTGTGTGTCTTTGAGAGAGAGAGAGAAAGAGAGAGAGAGAGAAAGAGAGAGAGAGAGAGAGAGAGAGAGAGAGAGAGAGAGAGAGAGAGAGAGAGAGAGAGAGAGTGTGTGTGTGTGTGTGTGTGTGTGTGTGTGTGTGTGTGTGTGTGTGTGTGTGTGTGTGTGTGTGTGTGTGTGTGTGCATGAGTGACTCTACTTTGGCCTCGCAAGAGGAGAAACAGGAAAAAGCACTTGAATGTTGACCCCCTGCCTCACACACATTCC